>JASANF010019353.1:0-60147 GCA_030248245.1 Trissonchulus sp. WLG1_4 | reverse complement strand
GCAGCTGTGTAGTGCGTACGTTTTATTCGTACATCAAGGTTGGTGTACGTAGGGTTCTTTTTAGAATGCTTAGATTAGATTAACGAATTATGTGTGTATAATATGTAGGATGTAGCTGTTTTTTAGATTCCACAATTAAAAAAATTTATATAATCCCATGCAGATGTAACGCGTAAAATTTTTTTGTAAGTTTTTTGTAAATTGAAAAAAACATTTTTCAGGTCTTCTCCGACGCCGACCCGATTTGGACGATCCCTATCCCGGACTCATGCAGAAGACCATCAATAAGCCCAAGAGTCCCTTTAATCCCCCTAATCCCCCCAGTCCAGATTATAATCCGCCTAATCCCAATGATCTGATGCAAAGCCGGCCAGCGCCCAATCGGGACCGCCCGCCGGCTATGGCCGGGAATCAGCGTAAACCGATATTGGGCGGGGATCGGGGGCTGGGTGATACTTCTGGTCGAAATCGCATGGCTTCGAGTAACAGTGAACGATATTCCAATGTTCAATTGCATGAAAATGATTATAGCAGAAGTAAGGACTAAGGGGTGTTGGGGTGTTGGTTGGGAGGAGATTTAGATTATTGTCTGATTTAGGGCCAACTATAAACTAAATTGGATTAAACGAATTAAATTGAGACTTTGTTTAGCGAACTTTTTTGATGTTGTCTTAATGTCTTAGTTCTAATTTTGTCAAAATAATGCTGTGTAGAATCATACAAGTAACGGCGTCCAAAAGTTAATGAGCTCTTTTTTGTCAAATTTAGAAACCCGACAGTAGACCAAGAATTTCAAAAAATACCATTCTATTTTACCCACTTTAGCTTCATTTTTTTGTCACCCTCCCCATCACCGTGTCGATGTTTGGAGTGAAGGCTCTATAATTCCCTTTTTTTTATTTACAGCTTCTCGCTGCAACCAATACCAGTGGCAGTGTGCGGATCGTCAGCAGTGCATCGCCAAATACGACGTCTGTGATGGCATTCCGCAGTGTCAGGATAAGAGCGATGAAAATGCCTGCGGTACGGATCTGGGTGCTTGTTGAAACTTTTTGAATAAGGAACTTTTTATTGCGGAATGATTATGTTTTAGAGCGAATTAGATATTTTTGGGTTTAGTGGTTAGTTGTTTGGGATTAGTCAACCATAAACTTCTTTATATTGTGACCCAACGTGGGCAGGTGCGACGTCTTGGGGGGGGGGGGGGTTTGCGGAGCCACCATTTCCGCTTTGCGAACTACCGATTTTTCCGTCGTAAGCTACCTTTCAAATATTCTGGGAGGGGGTCGGGGTTAAACCCCCCACGTTTATGTATGATTGTGACGCCTGATTAGATTACATATACACGCACGTGTATACAATGGCCAAAGTTCAGTATTAACATTAAACGTCAGCCAAAGGAACTTATAAGCCAAAAGTTTTTGTTTCAGCGCCCCCCACGGACAAACCCCTGCGCCCTCCCGCACCAATGAGCGATCGGCGACCCCCACCGAACGGCGGGGGCAGACCCCGCCCCGCCGATTACGACTATGGCAGGGGGGACCAGCAGGATAGCGGCTACCGCAGACGCCCCCCGCCGCCCCCCAACTATGACGATTCCAGGGGACGCAGGCCCCCTCCCCCTGATGCCCCTAAAATACCACCCCTGGAGAGTCGGTAGGTGACACAAAGAATTATATCTGTATCAGGGGGTATCCGGTACAGCCATACATGTAACGGGGCCAAAAGGTTCAGGGGGTAATACTGCGGCCAAATTTTAGCGACCCCCTTCCTTTAATTTTCGAAAAAGTGGATATAATTTTCCCCATTTCACCCCTTATGCATGTATGCGTGAGCCTGCTTCCCAAGTTATTTGGGAAAATTTGCTTAAGTTTAAGTTATATAAATATAAAGCTTAGTTTTAGTGTTTTATTTTTAGTTTAGCAGTTTAGCTTCTGTTTAAAGCAGAACATATATATATATATATATATATATATATATATATATATATATATATATATATATATATATATATATATATATATATATATATATATATATATATATATATAGTAGTCAACAAATGTGCTTTTGATAGAAAATAACGAAAATTTTAAAAAAAGTCGTGTAATGTGTTTTTTCGACAAAATTTTCAGGTACCCCACAGCCTACAGACAGCGTGGCCCCTCCCGTCCCGATGCCGGCAAAGCACCCCCTGGACGGCCCGAGACGGACTACGACAATATGGCCTATTACGGGGGGGCCACCAATCGCCGCCCCCCAGGCCCCCCACCGGCCAGACCCAGGCCCAAAGTGGATTATCCGGCCTATTCGGATTATGATCGCTATGAAATGGAAGGTGATTAAAGGTTAAACCGCTTGTTGTTGAGTAAAAGAAAGAAGGCTTAAAACAGGATTAGGTTTTTTAGTCATAAGGCCTGTTTATGTTAAATTGGATTTGGCCGATTAGATTTAAGGTGGCGCTCAGGGGAACCGACTTTGGCGTTTAATTTTTTTCAGCGACACTTTTGACCAGAATGTTCAGAATAAAAAGAGTTTTCATTTGATGTGCATACTGTGACAAAAATTTTTTTTTAAATTTTTGGACAAATTTGTAGCCGTAGCACAAAGTTTTTTGTTTCAATATAAAATGATTACTCATATCACTGAAATATGCGATTTCTTAGCTTTAAATTGATGTATTAAACATAAGAATACGTTGAAGCTTTGCTGAGTTATTTAGCCGTGAAAATAGCAAATCAAAAATGAAAAACCTAAAAAGCTGATCAATCTTCGAAAATGCCAGATTTTTGATTTAATTTCTTAAAAAATTGAATATGGCTTTTGGTAACTTTTTTAACTGAAAAATGCAGTCCTAGGAAAGGTCTAATTTTTGAAAAAGTGAAACGTGTGGGCAAACCTTACATTTTTGCGTAGCGAAATGGACTACTTTTTTTGGACCTGGGTCCCTGCTGCCGATTGCGATCGAGTTGAAAATTTGCACAATGAAAGAAAGAATATAAATGCAGACGTGTAAGTTTTTCAATTTTCAAATTTTGTCTCGCAGCACTTTTTGTAGTCTCTCAAACACAACTGATTTCTGAAAAATCGATTTTTTGCAAAAAAATAAAAATCAAAAATCAAAGAGCAATCACGTCTAGATTTTTGGGAGATCTTTCTATCGATACCAAGATCGTCTTAATCGGTTGAAGTTTCGCTGAGCTAGGTCAAAAACAAAATTAGTGTGAATAGGAAATTCGACATGGTCATAATATTTGACACATTCACATTAAAGTGCTGAATTGTATTCTAAATAGGTTTTTTTGATGTCTCTTTGATGTACAATTAAAGCGGTATTGCTATTTATTGTATGAGCTGAGCGCCGAACATGAGTTTTGTTGCTGAGCGCTACCTTAAGTTTACTTACTGAGAATAAGATTAATCTAGCGTGCTGAAAATTTATAATATTTAGTGATTTAGTTAATGTTCTTTCTTTTTCTTTCTTCTCAAAAATTGTTTCAAATGTTTTTTTAACTCTTAACCTTAAGCCTAGTTCATACTAAAGTCGGACAAAAAATCAGCGTCACTTATTTTAGTGTCATGACTTGTGCGACTACTTGCTGTACTCTTTATAGTCAAAATATATTCTTTTCGTAACGAAATCACATGTTTTGTTTTCTCAAGTGGTGCAGCTATTTTTTGTCAGACTTTATAGTGCGGAAGTGTGTGGTTATTTGTGTCTGTAAGCAGCATTAATTCATACTTAAGGTGGCGCTCAGGGGAACCGACTTTGGCGTTTAATTTTTTTCAGCGACATTTTTGACCATAATGTCTTGAAGGAAAGTTGTTCAAAATAAAAATAGCTTTCATTTGATGTGCATATTGTGATAAAAATTTTTTTTTTAATTTTTTTGGACAATTTTGTAGCCGTAGCAAAAAAATTTTTGTTTCCATATAAAATGATTACTCATATCATTGAAATAGGCGGTTTCTTAGCTTTAAATTGATGTATTAAACTTAAGAATACGTTGAAGCTTTGCTGAGTTATTTAGCCGTGAAAATAGCAAATCCAAAATGAAAAACCTACAAAGCTGATAAATCTTCGAAAATGTCAAATTTTTGATTTAATTTCTTAAAAAATTGAGTATGGCTTTTCGTAACTTTTTCAACGGAAATATGCAGTCCTAGGAAAGGTCTAATTTTTGAAAAAGTGAAACGTGTGGGCAAACCTTACATTTTTGCGTAGCGAAATCGACTACTTTTTTTGGACCTGGGTCCCGGCTGCCGTTTGCGATTGAGTTGAAAATTTGCACAATGAAAGAAAGAATATAAATGCAGACGTGAAAGTTTTTCGATTTTCAAATTTTGGCCCGTAGCACTTTGTGTAGTCGCTCAAACACGACTGATTTTTGAAAAATCGATTTTTTGCAAAATCAAAAATAAAAATGAAAAATCGAAGATCAATCACGTCTAGATTTTTGAGAGATCTTTCTATTGATACCAAGATCATCAAAATCGGTTGAAGTTTCGCTGAGCTAGGTCAAAAACAAAATTAGTGTGAATAGGAAATTCGACATGGTCATAAAATTTGACACATTCACATTAAAGTGCTGAACTGTATTGTAAATAGGTTTTTTTGATGTCTCTTTGATATACAATTAAAGTGGTATTGCTATTTATTGCATGAGCTGAGCGCCAAACATGAGTTTTGTTGCTGAGCGCTACCTTAAACGGACACTAACGCCGACACATCTTGCTGCGCGGTATAGTAAAGGAATGTGGTCTTGGATTCCAGGATATTTAATATTTTTTCATATTTTAGTGAACAAGCCGCGACCATACTACGAGGGGGCGGGTCGTCCGGGAGGGTTTCGCGGAGGCTCCTATTCCGGACCCGGGAGGGGACAAAATTGGTGAGTGAAGCTAGGTATTAAAAAATAATATTAAGCATTAATTAAAGATCCTTAAGTTGATATTTTGATTTTATGAGTTGTCCATATTATTTCCCATTTTATGTCGCCGGCGGGTTGCTCGAAATCAGCTCTGTTGTCTCGTGGTCGCCCACTGTTCAATGTGTTTATTCTGTGTTAAGCCCAGTCACACTTGTCTTTGTCCTTAAGCGATTTCAAGAAATTTGTATGGCCAAAAAAGCCAACTTTTCGCATGAATAAAGTTGGGGTCATTTGCAGATTTTACAAGACAAAAAATTAGCTCAACCGCTTGTGTTGATTCTTCGCATCATCTGACCAAAAATTGTCCTCGTATCTGTCCCTGTGTCCCTAAGGACAGGACAGTATAAACTGGGGTTTAGGTTTACAGATAGTAGTTGTTCTACGAAAAAGTAAGTTGTGCATAGTTGCTGAAAAATTGGTAGTCGTGAACGAGCTTAATGTTGTTTTTTTGGCAAAAAATCACAGATCCTGTTATATCCTTTTTACAAAATTGTCACTCGAAATGATTTGCCATTTTTTATCAATTTCAGGAAGAGCAATCATAGATATGGAACCAAAGAATCACATTCCAATGGTAAAGTTCGGCAGACTTAGATTTTAATGATTAGTTTTTAGTTACTAATCCTTCAAGGCCAAGTATTTATACTGTTTATGCAGCGTTTTCTCTGCTAAGGTGGCTACTACTTAGCATTGCGAAAAGAATAATAATTTTTTGCCAACGGTGACGTTATTGTTTAAGTAATGTTGCTAGCTGAGCAGGCCGGCTGCTTCTGTAAGTATGAATCCACCCTGCTGCTTTGTATCTTTGGCTTAGCGGTATTTAATATTTAAGTATTGTGAATATGCATGTGCAGTTAGTGTATGTCTTGGGGTGCTTGATTTTTAAAATTTTCAGGGGAGGCTTTTTCTCAACGTTGGTCAATCATTCGTTCAAATCACGAAAAAACTTAGTTTTCGTGGATTTAAAAAAACGTGGATTTTTGTAGAATTCAGATGTTTTTCTTACTGTAGGATTTTTTTTAACATTTTGCCGTTCTTAAAAGCATTTTTTGAGCTCCAGGCCACCTCAGCATCCAGAAGGGGGCTTGTGCCAATAAATTTCGGGGGGGGGGGATTTTTAGGAATCCCACTGAGAAATGGCTTAGCACTCTAGCATCCCCCGCCCCAACTGTCCCAGTACATCTGTGGTTGGGAAACGTGTGTTTTTTAATGTTAATGTCCTAAATTGTATAATAATATGATTGTGTTTATTATATGGTAGTGTTTTTTACATCATATTTTAGTGTTTTTTTCAACTTTTTTTCAGTAAACATTCACGACTCTGAAGCTGCGAATAGTGGAGTCCAGTCTGAGGCCGCCGCGTCTGGGAACGCTGCTGAGGCCAGCGACACAGCAGACACAGAGACGCCAGGCGACTCATCACGTGACCAGACTGAAAAAACGTCTGGCGGTTCCCACACCACCAACATTCTCCACCAGTCCATTACCAAAATTGAAAAAATTCACACCAGTGGCACCAGCTTGGCTGCCATGGTGCTGGGATTCGGCCTCAGTCTGTTTGCCATCCTGCTAATTTACATCTCCTGTCGCGTGCGTCGGGCTAGACGCAGTGTCCGGCGGAGGGGCAAAGTGGTCAACACCGGGGAGGGGGAGTATTTGATCAATGGACTGTATTTGTAGATGTAGAGTTTGGCAGATTATTGGTGGCTGCGGTTAGGGGTTGTGGCATTTTTACGTGTAGCATGGGCGTACCCAGGGGGGAGGGGAATGGGGATCTCGAATGTTTTTTTCCCAGTGAATTTTTACACAAGGGTCCCTCCTCCCCAGCCGAAAAATTTCCGATACGTCTCCATCTGACCAACAAATTCAGCATAAAAATTTAAAAATATTCTATTTTTTCTGCGGGCTGCTGTCCGGCTGTGCAAAATACTTAAGTGCAAAGCACAGAGAAACAACGCCAAAAATAAAAAGCTTTGGGGCCTGCTGTCCCCCCTTGCAACTTTGTGGCTTAGTGGTCTAGCGTTTTTAATGCGAATTTAAGTGTTAATATTGCTAAAAAGTGTATTTTAGCGTATTACCGAAAATCATAAAGTCAATCCCCCCGAAGTATTTTTCTGGGTACGCCACTGACGTGTAGTGTTGGGGTTGATGGGGTTGGAAAGGCATTGGACTAAAATCTGACAAAAAATAGTTGCAGCATTCGAGAAAACGGAACATGTGATTTCGGTACGAAAAGAATAGATTTGGACTATGCAGAGTACAGCAAGTAGTCGCAGAAGTCATGCCACTAAAATAAGTAAGTGGCGTATCTATTTTTTGGCAGATCGGAGTCGGAGTCCTGTGATTTAGTCGGAGTCCTGTGTTACAATCAGGAATGCTTGGATCGTACTATTTTAAATATTAGATTTTACCTGTGAGAAAACCCTTTGAATATTTAATGTTGTATTAACCAAGTGGAATCCATAATCCATTGGATAAGGCACAAGGTAATTACATAGTATGAGTAAAGCACTGTTAATTGCGATCACTTATATTCGTTTGACTCATTTTTGTTTGATGTATGTATATTGTTTTTCAGTATGTCTTAGTTTTGCGATAAGGGTCACATTGTCCTAATATGGTTAACAATTCAGAAATGTGCGAGAAAAATTTTTTATATTTGGGAAGGATTTGATATACCATTTTTTTATCAATATAAATTTTTGTGTAAAATGTGATTTATTTGTTAATTAATATTTATTTAATTGATTCGAATAGCCTCAGTCCACAGTCAGATTTTGGGTAGTTTTATTCTATTCTTCATAACCAACCTAGTCGCTGCTTTTGTTTGATCTCATTATTGTGATGCTTTTATTCATTAATATTGTTAATTAAATATACTTATTGTTTATTGTTTTCCAGAGTACGTTCCGAATTCAGTCACTTTTTTGATCTCACTATAAGTGTTATTTATTGTATTCTTCTTTTCTATTGTTTTTGTGCTATTTATGTATATTATTTTTAAGATTCAGAGCTGTTTTTTGGTAAATCTAAACTAAATTTATAGACTAGTTTCTTTTTTTGTCTAGAGTTTTTCGTTGAATCTAATGTAATCTGTATATATATCGCCTATGTCCGTGAAAGTAATTCTTAGATTTTTAAATCATATACTCCAACTTGGTGCGTTAATCAGTACTTGTGTTTTGTGCGGCTTACGGTTTTTGTGTGTTTTTTTGGGGATACAATCATGTAAGAAAGAGTTTTTATTTGTTTTTCTTTTTTGTTTCTGAATCGTATTTTCTCTGTTGTTTCCTGGTGCAGAGAAAAACTTGAATTATGTCTATTATTTCTCATTGGCGTGTAGTTTGTCGTGCATTTTTCAAAATGTTATGCTTACAATTAATTACTAAGTAAACTTTCATGATTATATAATCTGACATAAGTTACCAACTGCTGTCCTAGGCTTTATGGAGTTAATTATGACTTATTAATTAACATCTGTACAGAATAAAGTTTAAAACAGTGCTTTTTTTACTGTACGTATTATCATGTGTTGAGAGTTATACTTCCACTCCAATTAAGTATTATACATGTTTTGCGACTAGCAACCATTGCGTTTTGGTCAAGTTCGTTTTTCATCCTAGACCTTGTCCCTGTCCTTCTGTCCTTGAGCAATTCCATAAAACCTGTTCGGCCAAATATGGTAGTTTTTGACTGGTCGAAGCAAATTGCGCTATTTCTCAGCAACTAAGGGTCTATTCCTTTACCGGATTAAACGGACTGGACTTATTTTAGTCCGAGGTTTTGGAATGACAAAGCGGACTAAACAGACTAAACGAGTTAAAATAAGTCTGCGGCTTAACTTTAGTCTGACCCCATTCCAAAACTACCACTGGACTAAACCGATTTAACATGCACGCTTAACATTAGCGTGCATGTTAAGTCCGTTTAGTGATTAGTCCGATTAAAAAGCAGCGCGCTAACAGTTTGTCCGTATAATCCGGTGGATAATTAATCCGTTTTGGAATGGCATTTCTAAGCTTAATTTTTAAACAGTTTAGTCCGATCATAATTAACCCTTTAATCCGGTAAAGGAATAGGCCCCAAGGCACGATTCATACCCGTCCTTGTTCGTGTCCGTATCGTTTTGTCCTTGAGCGATTCCAGGAAATTTGCCTGACCAAATAAGCCAAGTTTTCGCACGAATGAAGTTAAGGTCACTAGCAGATTGTAGGCAAAAATTTAGCCGAAACGTTTGTGCAATTCTTCAGAGTGGTTAATCAATATCTGTCCTTGTCCCTGTGTCCGCAAGGACAAGTATGAACCGGGCTTGGGCAGTTATATTCTTGTCCCGAGGTTCCATAGGCTGACTATAAGTCAGCCGTTACATGGGAATATGTGTTTGTTGTAAATTGTTGAATGAGTTTGTGTTTTTTTGTGTTTCAATGAAATCGTTAATCAAAGTAAATTGGTGAAGATTTACAAACGATGTTCAACTTGTACCCTTTCTAAGTCAAACACTTGATCGTGATTTCTAAAAGAACGTTTTAGACCATACATGTAACAGCACCGAAATTTTGGGTACCCCTCCCCCCCTTGGTCGGACCCCCCCTCCCCTGCGTCAACCCATTTTTGACCCCCCTCCCTCCCCAAAATGACGCAATTTGTACCTTTTTTGACCAAAAACACCGATTTTGACAATTTTTGGCTAAAATTTCGGTAAAAATCGCTTAAATTTTACGAAAAAATGTAAAAAAATGTAAAACGAAAAAAAAATTTTTATAATTTTGGCCAAAATTTTTCTTCCGCCGGGACCCTCCGCCCTCTTTTCACCCTGGCGGGACCCCCCCTCCCTCCCCCTGGACCGAATTTTGGGGGGGGGGGTCTTCCCCCCCCAACTACATGTATGTTTTAGACCAAGTCTAATTTTTTTGTTAAAACACCTGGATGGTATCGCTGCTGGATAGCATCAAGGTGCCCATACATGTAACCGAGTCAAAATTTTGGGGTCTCTCCACCTGATTGACCCAAAAACCCTAAATTTCGAGAAATTTTTTCAAATTTTCTTAAAAAAGTGCCATTTTTGCTAAATTTTGCCCAAATGTTCGGGAACCTTTTCCCCGGCCTTTTGATTTTTTTGGGGGTCCCTCATCCCCCCCATTCATATATGCATGTATGTATATACGGAAATCGTACCCGACCCCAGGGTTGGATCAGTCGGGCATGGGGGGAGGGTTGAAAAGGAAGACCCTGCGAAGTTTAGTCTCAGTTGAGAGGGGGGGGGCTCCTTGCATTTTGGCGATAAAGCGTACTTGGCTACTTGTTGCTGTAACGAAGTCACCATTGCTTCGTATTAAGAAAAATTTCACTAGGATCAAGTTAAGAAGTACCCAAAATTGATCTTGTAATTAAATATAACTTCCACTTTATTTACTGTTGTGGTTTGTTCTGTGATCATTATATTGATATGTTGCCTCTGTGCTTTGTATGTTTATTATTGTCATGATAAGTACCTTTGGAAGAGTAGATTATGACATTTTTGTGATCTGCTATGTGCCAGTATATTTTCAGGCAAAATTGTATGGGTGGGGGGGGGGCGAAGCAAAGTCACGCTGAAACAGCACGAAACATATATACTTTGTAGGCGAAAAAACCATTTTAGACAGACACCACAGAGCCATTTCTGCTACTAAAACTTCGCTAAAACTTTGTTTTTAGGAAATTTTGGGCTCTGGGGGTGACCAAAATTTGGGAGGAACTCCCCTTTTCCCCCTCGTCCGCTAAAAATATTCCAGATCTAGCCAACATCTAGCTTGCATCTTCTTACAACGTAAACGCCGTTAGAAGTCAACGACTTACTTTTCCATGTACTCAGTGAAACGTGTCGGTTTAATGTTTCAATGCTTTAAGCAGTAAAATGGACTGCTATTTTGAAGTGCAAGTGCTGTTTACATGAGCTATGTTTTGTGTCTACGAAAATGGTGTTTTTTATTGTCTTTCCATTTGCTTTTTAAATAAGTTTAAATATTTTCAACATTGTGACGGGAAATTTGTCGTAATTTTGTCAACACACACGACGACACATTTTGTCACTAATACGACTAATTCTGATTATTTTGCAGGTAAATTGTGCGTGCCACGTACTAAGTTCATTTTTTTATTTTTAATTGAAAAAAATTTCAAAAGCTGAACTGTATTTATTCTTTTTGTCATATATTTCCTTATTTGTTGTTGCCTTTTCCATATTTGTGTTCAACTGTGTTCTGTACATTTGTTTCTGTTAATAAAAGTTCTTTACTGTCTCTTGTTGGTGATGATTATTTTAAGAATTCATTTTCTGATGCTTTTTAGTGCGTTTTTAGACCTTATTGTGGTTTTTGCTGATTTTATTTAAGACCGGCCTATATTTATATAGTGCCTGGTAGGTACGGTAGACAAAATTTGGAGAAAGGGGATGGGGTTCGTGTTTTAGTGAAGACGTTTGCTCACGAAGCAAAATTAGAGGAAAAAAATATTGAAAAAAATGAATACTAACAAATAAAATAATAAAATAAACATCCAGAGTCTCCTGGCTACCCAGTACCCACACGTCTGGTCACATGGCTGTGGGTCTTTATAGCTATGTATAGCTATATAACTATACACCGCTATATAACCATTTATTTTGCAAACAAAAGTTAATTTCACGAAGATTTTTTCTAGATTCGGAATTTTTGTGGGATACATTCTTGTCACTGAAAAAAGTTAATAAATCATAATTATCTACTGTACCTATAAAACTCCACTGTTTCATTCAATTTTAGCATTTTATTTGAAAATATGTGAAGTAATATTATGTAAATTTAAAAAAAAATTACAACAGGATTAGCTACAAAAAAATGAGACAAATTCAACTATACATATCGTAAAAAATAAAAAGGCAAATACAAACAACCTTTAAAAATTTAGATATGTAACAGGTGATTGCGTTACTTATGGTTACAATATTATATGATGGGCAGGTTATAAGGTCACAACACTTGTTAGGTAATTCCCGTCTAGTTGGAGCCATTTATGGTTGGCATGCCTTTGTACGTTGTCTGAGCCAATCTACCACGTTTTGAGTGACAACAGTCAGTAATTTTGAGTGAACCCATTAATATTTTTCCTTCTTTATTTGACTGTTTTCGCGACTTTTCTCGTGTTGCAGGGTAGCCCTCAAAGCAGAGAGAATTACTGTTATACTCTTGGTTAACCATTAGTCTGACCGACCCTCAGATAGACGCGACGGCGACACTGGGAAATCCTAATGTTGCAATGTGCGTTCGAAATATCAATACCATTCACCGACTCAAATATCAGTGCTCTGCTCGTGTGCAAGATGTGGGTATTTTTAGCCATCCCGTTGAAGTTCTTCAAACCATTCGGAAATGGAAGATTTGAAGTCCTTACTGAAATCCTGTCTAATGATTTCGGATAGGTATATACACTGTCTAATTATGAAAAGGCTTTTTTGGTCTAACATTAGTTTTGTCAAGAGTGCATGATAAGATCTTATTGTGCACTGATTGGTTTTGTCTAGGTTAAACGTATAAATATGATGTATCCATTTTTAAATTATTTTAGCATTTTCAAACCGTAAAATTCTGTTTCATGCTGTTGATTTTTATGATTTTCGTGGTAATCAGCTTGACACCAAACTTTTGTTAGTGAGAAATTATATTTATTTTCGAATTGTATATACATATATGTTCAATTTATATTTATTATGTATTTAATTTAAAAATTGTGTTTGAAGATTTACTAAAGAATACGCTTTTTTGCTGATTTTCAAATGCAAATTTTTAATTTAATACATTAATTGTTAATATATACTAACTCAAAACCCCTCTAAACTTTAAATTGAGTACTCTTTAAAACTTGTTTCCTGTGCATTTTTGCTTGTACAAGAGTTTTACGCTAGTCGGAAACTGGAATTTACATTCAGTGCGCTTCTACGTTGTTATCAGCCGGTAGGGGTTAGCCTAGTTGTGTTTTGATAAGGTATTATAAATTCTTCACAGTCGCAAATGTTTTAAAATGTTTAAATGTTCTATAGTGAATGTTTTGTGTGTGTGCGGACTGCGGAACTTCTAAAGTGGTTAAATTGTTATCAGTAGTGATAAGAGTATAATTGACGATGCATACTTAAGTAGAGTATCTACACGATTTAAGGGAGGGATTTGATTTGGAAAAGTTACCATTAGTGGTAACTTAGTCTGACCAAAAATTGCTGAAGCCTGAAACAACACAGGTGGAGCGATTTTCGTGAGTACTCGCTGTACTCTGCATAGTGCATGCTGTCAATTCGTTATTTTCGTCATGAAATCGGGTGTTTCATTTTGTCTCAGGGTTCAGCAATTTCTGGTCAGACTTTAATGGTGAAGCATACTAACTACAATTTCAAGTCCGGTTCATATATACTCGTCCCTAAAGTGTATATACGACAACCAGTTTTGGTACACTGGTTTACGGACAATCTATTTAGGATAC
This sequence comes from Trissonchulus sp. WLG1_4, assembly GCA_030248245.1. Lineage (NCBI taxonomy): Eukaryota > Metazoa > Nematoda > Enoplea > Enoplida > Ironidae > Trissonchulus > Trissonchulus sp. WLG1_4. The sequence continues at coordinate 46,726 of JASANF010019353.1, read as the reverse complement.
GGACGAACCAGGCATAAACGGTCTTAGAGGCGCTCAAATTGTTAGACTGAGTCTAAACACTTTTTGTGTGTCCCAGCCACATATTATTTAAATTTAAAACGTAAAATTTAAACTTTAAATTTAAAACTTAAACTTAAAATTTAAACTTTAATTTCAGCCTGAATCCACAACTTGGAAATGGGAGACGCCCCGCCACCCCCACCACAAGACACGGAAGTAAAGTGTCCCGTGGACGAGACTTGGCTTGAGGGGGTGCTGAACAAAGCCTGCGGGGGGGCCGGCCGGATCGGGGGGACTCAGTGTTGGGAGATTGCGGAGGGAAAGGGGTTCCTGTCAATCATCACTCGCATTCATATCACCTGGGATAAGGAGAAGAGTAAAGGTGGGGTTTTGAAAGTGGAAGAGTAAAGGTGGGATTTGGAAGGGGAAGAGTAAAGGTGGGATTTGGGAAGGGGAAGAGTAAAGGTGGGATTTTGGAAGGGGAAGAGTAAAGTTACCTAAGATAAGGATAAGAGTCAAGGTGGTACTGTTTAAGCTGATATTTGTTGTAATTTTGTTTCCAAAGTTAGGTTTATATTTTTTGTGTTCAATTAAGTGAATTTTATATAAATTTATTTTTCATAATTAATTATTTTTATTTCAAATTTATTTTTTCTAGGCTTGGACCTGTTGCCAGAAAGCGTGATTTTGAAGCAGCCCACCACGGCCAAAATAGAAAAGTTGGATATGCCTGAAATGACTAGTATGATGGACAAAAATTTTGTGCGCAAGGTGCGTGGAATTTTTCGTTTATAACCCTTTACCACTCAGAGGATCTTATGGCACACCACATGATGAACTACCAATGAGGCTATAAAACTTGACTATCATTATTATTACGTGCTTAAACCAAGAGTACATAATTGTGTCTCACTCTATATTGAAGATGAGTGAGACACTATCCTTCTTGCCTGTGTTCTAGCGCAGGCAGATGCGCTTGTCTTTTTCAAGCCACATGTTGACATTTTGTTCAACATGTGGCTGGCCAGTCAGCGCGTAGATTCTCTGCCTAAAACATTTTAGTATATAATTGCGCATGGAGTACAAAACTTTCAGTGGGTGGGGGTGGAGTATTTTTTGAATTGTAGGAAGAATTAGTATCAACAGAAGAGGGGGGGGTGTGTGAGAAATTATAAAAAATAAATTGATAATGTTTTGTTATTATGTGCTGATAAGAACTTTTGTGCTTATGTGCAATCAAGATGAAACAGGCAAAGGTTTGCAAATAGCTTTGTGATGATTTTGACCAATTTCATCAAAAATGTTTATAAACTTTTAAGAAAATAAGAAAAGTTTGTATCTCAAAAGTTTCTTAGTCAATTGCGCTGAAAGTTTGTCAAAATGTTCAGAAAGGTATTTGCAAACCTTATGTGATGTTTTTTCGTTTTTTACAGCGTTTTAAAAAGCCTAATGTATTAAAAATTAAGGAGTTGGGTATTAACCTTTTATTGTTTTTCCTGATAATCTTAATTGCTTATCAACACATCAGCGATTATATACTAAAGTGTTTTACGGCAAGATGTGAATAATGGGGTTGGTCAAGTATTTGAAATTTTTATAAAAGTTTCTACGCAAACTGACCTTTTGTTGCACTCTTCAGCCACATGTTGATGTTGAACAAAGTGTCAACTTGTGGCCTGAACAAAATCACGTTATATACATCAAATGAAAGCTTATCTGATGTGCGCTTTTAAGTTAATTACAAAAGGTAAAAATTTTACGCAAAGTTGTTATCAGTGTCTGTACCCTTGGTATTACAACTTTCATATGCTGTTTCAGGCTCATAACACAGAAGTGCAGAGCTACAAGTATTTCATGCAAAAAGGACAACCGCCCTTCCCCATGGCTCGTTTATACGATGCCCAAGAAGACAGTGAATCCGCCACAGGGCATTTACTGATGAAAGATTTGAAGGGAACTGCGGCCACTCACGGATTTAATGAAATGTTCACTGTGAAACAAATCGAAGCTCTGATGATCGCGCTTGCTGATCTGCAAGCGTACTCCATTCAAAATCCGGGATGGAGGGATATTAAAAGTTTGTAAAATGGTGCTTGAGCAAGGGTGCACGCGGGTCGTGGGTGCCCGCGGGTTAGGTTGGGTTGGGTCGGAAAATTTGAGCCGTGGGTTTACCCGCGGTACCCACTTCAGTCTGCGCGGGTCGAAAAAATTTTTTCCGACCCGCGAAACCTGAAAATATCATCATGTCGAACTCCCATTTGACAGAAATTTGAGTGTATAGTAAGGGCGTACCCAGGGGGTGGGGGAATAGGGGGAATTCCTTCGCCCCGAAAATTTTTCCCAGGGATTTTTTACACAAGGGTCCCCCGTTGGTTTGTATGGTCCAACCGGAAAATTTTTCTAATACGTCTCCAATTAACTAAATTTGGCCTAAAAATCAAAAATTTTCCCCACATTTTTACCGCCCCCAGTCCCCTGCGACTCTGTGGCTTACTATTTCTTGTGATTTTCTTTTTTCAAAGCCTATGCATGTAGACACGAGTACATGCTGCATTTGCATGTCTACGCGAGTATATTATGCTACATACAGTTACTTGTGGAATAAACTGTCGGATGTGACGTTCCCATCTTTTGTTTTAAATTTCGTCGGAAAAATGTAAATGTAAACAATGTACAAATGTACACCGTGCAATTTGAAATTATACTTGGGCATCAGGTAAAAATAATTATTCATCAGATAAGAGCATTTATTAATCATCAAGTATATATGTATGCACTATGCTGGTTATGCCTATAGAGTGGTGGGTCAAAGTGGGTTGCGGGTCGGGTTTTTCAGCGCGGGTTGGGTCGCGGGTTACCCACGAGTGTTATGCCGCGAGTTAGGTTAGGTCGCGGGTCGAAAATTCTGACCCGCGTCCACCCCTGTGCTTGAGTGTTTACAAGCGGTTCAAAAGAACTACTGGAGTGTTATGGTAATGGTGAAAGTAACCCCTGATATGAGATTCGGCTGAAACAGCTTTAGGGTGCGTGTTACCATTTGAGCTACTGGACTAATGCTGAGCTGTCGTAAATCCCTTTAAGGTGGTAGTTACGTTTTCGAAGTTTTTGCAATAATTCAAAAGTTACTTGATCGAACATAATCAAACTTGGCATGGACATTGCGAATGTAAATAGCAATATTTCAGCTAATTTTCACATTGATTCAAACTTTTACGGCTAATTAATAGCTAAAAAACTGGATTTTTTGTGTATTTTTTGAGGACTTACAAAATTGTATGCAAATTTTTGTGGCTGTTACACTACTCATAAAAGCCACTCAAAAAAGGTCTAACCCAATTTATTTTAAGAATATTTTCAGCTAAAATATGACATATTTCTGTTAGTCGTTCTAGGCGATCCGTAACTTTGAAGTTTTTTTACCTCAATTTTGACTTCTCATGCCATTATCACGAAATACCAATAACCACTTTGCACAATAATTTACATGTACATAGTCCCTTATGCATCTATTATACCTGCAAAATTTAGTTTGTATATGTCACAGCAGCCATGAGCATTGGCAGTGTTAATAAACCCCTTCAAAAATTGCAAATTTTCTTCAGTCTCCTGAAACGTCATTTTTAAAACTTTTGTCCGCCATTTTTTCAACGGGTACGGGAAAACTGTGCTTAATGTATTATTAGCTGACCCCAATGAGGCCCTATTTAACTGAATTAAATTTTTTTTAAAAATCCGTCATTTCTGAGCACAATGAGTGATTTCAGTTGAAGTAACCAATATCCTGTTCCGTTCATAAGAATGCGAAGACACCTTATTTGACAGTAGCCAAATAAATTTGCCCTATACCTTTTTCGAATTGAGTAAAAAGGTTGATTATTTTTTTAGTTACAGCCTACCAAAGTCATAAAAACTGCCGTTTCTTGACTTTTTAGAAAAATTTCAGGCAAAATTTTGCTCACTGTAAAAATCTGCTAAATTATTACGTTTAGTTAAGCATACCAGCAGTTTTGTAACACATCAACGTGCCTTTGGTATAAATTGCGTAATTGTATGCGGAATTTTTTTACCACAGTGAAGAAATAACGAAATACGGGGAAAAACGCTTAAAATTGAGCTGATGAGCTTCACCAAAATAGTTGGCGTGCACACTATGAGTAACACCGACTCTTGAAAAATTGTAATTTTGTAAAAAATAAGTTGATTAATAATATGCAAAAGACCGCTTGTAAATTGATTTAGTAATTGCTACAAAATAGAACATTGAAAAAAGCTGCGAAAACGTAACTACCACCTTAAGTAAGGTACTTCACATCGGTGCCCATTTACTGACTCCGTGGTAATGGACTGCAGGCTCTAATGTTGTTTTAATACCATTTTGATACTTTTTATATGAATGATACTTGCGTATTAATTCTGTTGATACCGGTATCAATATTAAAATTAGTATCAATAGAATCATATTTAAATTATGGTATCATATTTATTAAATTATTAGGAATCATATTTATATCATATTTAATTTTTCCCAGTAACAAATATCAAAAATATCATATTTAAATTCAAAGTATTGTATTTATATCATTTATAATTTTTCCAAGTATCAAATACCGTATCAAAAGTGTTTTATTTAAATTCCAAGTATCATATTTATATCATATGTAAATTTTTTTTGCGATATCAAACCAGCAGTAGTTGGCAAGAGCAATAATGTGACTCGAATCTGCAGTTGCTGAAGAAAACTGCATAATGTAAACCAACTGAGTAGGATTCGTACCAGCAGCTTTCGGAATCATAGTCCAACGCCTTATCCACTGGGCTATATGGCCACTGGTAAACATGATTATATAATTTTTTCAGATTTTGAGGAATCCTTCAGTCGCGAATTTTTCGATGTATTTTTGGTCAATACTGAGGAGAAAATAAAACTCGTGCGCGAAATTTTTCCTGCCTTCAGCCTGAAAGATGAACAACTGGAGAAACTGAAAGTGATAGTCATGGTAGGTTTAAAAAAAAAGCCCGGCTCATAGTTGCGGATAAGTTACGTTCGAACCGGCTTACGCTTTATTACGTAGTGGATCAGGAGCTGGGATATTTTAGGCGAAATATTTCTTTGGGGGGGACTGCTTTCCCCTATGAATGGGGGGGGGCGGGGACCAAACGATTAAACAATATTTTTAGGCGAAAAATTGGTTCTTATATATACGTTAAATGAGACGTTTTTATACGTTATATATTATAGCTACACTGATTCCAAGTTTAACAAAACACCCGAAAACTCTACCATAGCGACATCGGTACAGCTAAAAAGTCACTAAAACGTCTTTTCGGAAAAAAATTCTGAGGGCATCCCATCTGAAATGGGGGGGCGCGACCAAAATTGATGGGGAGCTCCAAAGCGGGGCGCCCCCCCACCAGTCCCTCCCCCATTAAAAAATATGCCAGAAAAGTAAGGGTAAATTTTCATGTATCACCACAGATGTACATGGGGTGGTCTGCGGGGGAGGGGCAAGCCTCCCCCAGATTTGAGATTCCGAGACAAACCCCCCCTCAGATTTGACCCATCGGGACAAGCCCCCCTCCTTGATGCTAAAAATAAGATGCCCGAAAACTAAAAAATCGCCCCTAATCACTGTAAACTGCTTAAAAAATGAGCAAAAAGCGAAAAAATCGCTAAAAATATCAGAATTTTGCAAAAATTTTGCCATTTTTAGGCAAAAATATGATATTTTCGCGTTTCTGCTAGGTCAAGCCCCCGAAACATTGGGACAAGCCCCCCCCTAAAATTTCGAAAAATCCGGGATAAGCTCCCCCCAGCCCGACACCCTGTGTACATGTATGTTTATCACCAACTGAATACCCCCACTAAAGTTTGCTATTTTGGCGATGGCTGCATTTTCATCCCAAGTTTTGGTTAGCCTTTACTCTGTCCTAATCTATGCACCGTCAGACTCAGCTTATTGATACCTTTCTGAACGAAACCTGTTCGTCTGATGTTTCAGGCGGATGTAGACGAAATGTTCCAGTTCAATTACAATACTATTCTGGCTTATGGCGATTTGCAGCCGAACAATATCATGTGGAAAACAAACCCGGATGGAAGTTTGTCAGACGAATTGGCCGCATTAATTGATTTGCAGGTTTTTGGCAGGCATTTTTTGTACTTTAATTTAAGGTGGTAGTTGCGTTTTCGAGGTTTTTGTGATTTCTATGTAAACTTTGCGCCACCAGTACTCAAGTTGTAAGTGATGCCTGAGCATAAATTTTTGGGACAGTACTGTAAAGGTCAAAATCCCCAGGCTGTCTCTCACTTTTTCGAAATTTCACCTGTGGACATTTTTAGAGGGTTTTAATTACAAGAAAATATCATAAATTTTCGGTGCGTTTGCTTATCAGCTATTTTTTCAGTAAAATGACTAGTTATTAAAAAAGTGGGGGACATGCCTGGGGATTTTTAACATGTCAAAAACCTTACCAACTTTCAGCCCCAACAGGTAATCGTATGATTCAGAGCTGTGGCGCAAACTTTTTGTAAAAAATTGTAATATTTTGGAAAGGACCTTTCTTTAGTCGCTTATACTGAAAACAAAATCACAGGTTAAATTTCAATGCATGGCATACATTTAGACAAGATATTGTTCTACCTAATGCAAAAGACCGCTTGTGATTTGAATTTGTAAACGCTGAGCTATAGCTTTTCAAAAAAACACCTAAAAACGCAATTACCCCCTTAAGTGATTAGGCTTAAACTGAACAAGCTCTTCTGCTTCTGCTGAGTGAGCAGTGGTTACATTGTGAGGTTTGAGTGTCTATATTCTACAGGAAATATTAAACGCGGCCATTATTTTCGGATAAAATATTTTAAAGTCCATCGTGCTGCTCAGATTTACTGCTGAGTAGCTCAAAGCCTGTCTTAGGACAAAAACTGGTAAATTGTCAAGATCAAAGGCTTATTTAAAAAATTAACTAAAAAAATCACACTCAAATTTTAAAAAGTTGATTTCACCGAGATTCGAACTCGAAACTTTCGATTCAAATTCATGAGCGCCTACCACTGCGCCACTGAGACCACAAAGGATGACTTTCGTTAGCACTACATAACCCTTGCATTCCCAGAGGATCATGGGAGATACCACATGATGAACTACCATATCTGGGGCTATGAAAATTGACTAGTCTATTGTAGCGACAGGATCTTTAAACTGTTTTCATGGGCAATTGTAGGTCTTCGCATTTAGCCGGCAATATTTACTCCCGCTGTCAGTCTGCGAAGCCCATGCCTAATTTAGCGATTTGCAAATTTGTTTTTTTTCATAGCAAAAGTAGTATTTTCTTTAGGGCCACATTATGAATTTCGAATGCAACTCCGGCCATCTGCTTTTTGTGCATCAGATACAGTGGATAATGTAGTTTATTTGTAGCATTCAACTGTGGCAGGCACACAGTTGCTGTGTTGGTACTCTAGGGTGAGGTACGTATTATGCCTGAGTGATCGCGCAATTTTTTACAAATTCGCAGCTTTGAGCGCTTATAACTAAAAAACAGTGGGTCCTAGACTCTTAATCGACTGATTAAGTATTGTTAACCAGTCATTTCTCTATCGAATAGTGGTTTTGCGAAGTCTCTACGACGCACGTAGCTCGAGCAATGTCCAGAAAATTAGGTGTCCGAATGAGGCTGTCTAGTCAGTGATACTCTGGGCATTAAAAGGTTAATGAACTGTCAGCTTTGAGTGACAAATTATGAAGGTCACAAACAAACATAAGTATGAATGTTGACATGGGATAAAGATATTTAAGTGTTGATATGTACTACGTATCATCAGAGAAAACTTGTTTCATTCTTTCATTAGGTGTGATTGATCCAAATATATCATGCAATTTTGAAGCAGATATGTTAGCCCGATTGGCTCAGTTGATTGGTAGTGCTGCGTGCATTACAGAGCATTTGATTAATGATCAGAATATTGGTGGTTTGATTCCGCCCCGGAGCTGAATGTTTTTCATTCGACGACATTTCCACAGCATGAGAGTTCCGCCAAGTTGCAATGATATGTGACAAAGCTGAGAGGTACCTACCCTTCTAGTGTTAATTAACACTAGAAAATTCATCTACCCAGAATAACGTAGGAATCAGGAAATTTGAATATAGTTTATACGCGGCCCTTGAGAGGACCGCGTAAAAAAAGAATCAAGAACATGTAAATAATAAGAGATAAAAAGGAGTGAAAACGGTAAAGCGGTATAATATACTTTCGACCACTTGGTCCTTGGTTTATAGGCGAAACTCTATGTTAGGGTGGATTGGGTAAAACGGGGCAATATGGTCGAATAGGGTAATACGGTCGGGGTTAACTTTGAAGTCACGGATAAATCCATCCAAAATCCAATGGCTGTCCAGAGCTCTTTCGCTCAAAAATAAGCTCTGAATATGCGCACAATCGATTGGCCAAATCTCATCACATGACGCTTTGTAGAGCCTGAGAAATCTTCAAATCAAGTTTGCAAACTCGGTTCTCACTGTTTTGCACATAAGGCTCTGTGGCATTTTGTTAAGGTTTGAGAACTTGAATAAACTGTTATGAAGCACCAACTGCTACCATTTTTATATGATTTGAATGCTCGCCATATGCTTTACTCATTTTTTTCTACATTTTTTATTTTAGCTTAAATATTGATGCTGTTATTATTAGTTAAAGTTTGTAGGGTTATATGGTCGCTAATCGGCAATTATTCTTATTCACTACCGCATGTTCGTTCAGCCGGCAAAATTACGAAACAATCACACACTATTAGTGTATAAGGAAGGGCTAAATGGATATATGCTGTATGGATTAGCCCCTATTAACTCTTACAGCCGTAAAAAGTATTAAAAAATTATGCCATTCCGGATACAATTCAAACTGTCAAAAACAGAAAATGGATTCGTACCAGACATCATCCGCAGGGCAATGACCCAAGGGGGATTCGAACCACCCATCTCTGGATCTGCAGACCAGCCCACTACCATTTGAGCAACTGAGCCAATGGCGGAGCTGTCGTTAATCACTTTAAGGGGGGGGGGGCTACCTGAAAAAGTGAAAATTTTAGGTTCTCCGATTCGCTTCAAATTTTCACACAATGTAGCCCCAGGAAAGGCGCATCGCAGATGTAACAAACTGGAACCAATGCTATTGCCAGTTTTTCACTAGGGGCTCCCAAAAATTCAATTTTACGTGTAAATCATAGGCACAAAAAAAAGTTTTTTGTGCTCACAAAGCGTTCCTTTACTCGAAATTTTTGTTAATACTGACGAAGTTGATTTTTAGATGATTCGATAGCCTAACGTCATATCTCAACCTCTATGATCCATTTTTTTAAATTTTTGCCCATGGCCTGAGCAATGACGTCAAATGTAAAATCACTCAAATTTGGCAGGTCCAAAAAACGGCCATTTTTTCACATTTCGCCCTCGATTTTAGATTTGAAAATACATATCAAAAATCCGGATCATACGATTTTGCGCATACATGTGGGCTACTACTATGCCAAATTTCAGCCTGATTGGCTTAATGTGGTTTGTGCTAGAACTGTCCAAATAAGGGCTACTTTTCGGCTTTTTGGCGTACTTTTGCCTATGTAAATACACTGACAAACGCACCGAACCAAAAGTGCACCTTCAAGCTTAATTGTTCTTATCTGAGGTAGAGGTGCCTTGGGGGAGCAACATTATGTGAAAATAAGCAAAATTGGAGAACTTTGATTTTTGACCTGGGTAGCCCCCCCTTAAGTACTCTAATTGGCGTGCCATTACTTCACTAAGGGCACATGTAACGGGGTCAAAATTTTCAGGGGGCACCTGTGACCACATTTTGGGGACCCTTACACCCCTGATCGACCCAAATTGCCGTAACTGTTGCGAAATTTTGTAGAATTTTGTCAAAAACGTACCATTTTTACTAAATTTTGCCCAAATTTTTGGGACCCTCTCCCCCCGGAAATTAGATTTTTTGGAGGGGTCCCCCTTATCCCCCTGGTCATGCATGTATGTCATAGGGTATCTTTTTTAGATTCTACACAAAGGCGCTGCTTGGGAAGATCCAGCGTATTTGCCGGTGATGTATCTGAAGCCAAGCGATCGTCGACAACACGAGGACCGACTGCTAAAGTTGTATTATGATCGACTGAAATCTCGACTCGCAGACGACTCGAAAATGCCCTGCTCTTTTGACGACGTGAAATTCCAGTATAGGAAAATCAGAAAAATGTTCGTATTCATGTATATTGGCTTTATAGAGGCATTTCTGAAAATCATGAAACCCACTGAGGAACAGAAAAAGGATCTTTTTGATTCCTTGATGGCGTTGGTAGAAGATACTGGGGTGGATAAATTGTGATTTGGCATTTAAAAAAAGAGGGGTCATATTATATATTCGCTCGTAGGGATTTGAGTTTTTTTAAGACGAGCTAATATAGACGATATGAATGACTGAATCGTACTAGTTTTTAACAGCTTTTTATACTAAATGCAGTTTCTTAGATATACTCCTGACATCAAGAGTACATAATAGTGTCTCACTCTTTATAGAAGAAGTTGCCTATAAAGAGTGAGACACTATTATGTACTCTTGCTGACATGAGTTTTAGCTTTGGTCGCGGATCTAATTGTTCCAAGAAAATATTGCAAATATGTTTAGCTGCCTATAATATTGATTTAATTCAATATATATTTGATTTTCGTAGTAAAACTTATATTATTGATTGCGTATGTAGGTGCTTTTTGTTTTGTGGTTGTGAAATTCATTGCTATGAAGAATGATTCAAATTTTGAGACTTATTAGAGAATAGGGATTTAAGCCACGGTATAGTTTCAGACTTGGACCAATAAAATTTATGCGTAATAAATTTTACGTTTATATGTAACTGTAAAATTGTATAGAAACGTCAAATATAATAGCCGACGCCGGTTAGTGTTAGTTAACTCCAAAATATAGTGTTGTGTTAGACTACCTAGCTAACTGCTTGGCTTCTTTAAATCTGGAAGTCGGAGTCACTTGATTCCGGAATCAAAGTAACGATAACGATGTACTTTGACTCCGTAATCAAGTAAGTGACTGCGGCTCCGCTTTGACTCTAGAATCTGTAGCAAGTAATTTTGGTCGGTCCTGTACGATATAAGAGTCTGACTCAAGCCATATCCCCCGTAATACCCGTAGTGCTTGCATGTCCTGTTTGGGCAAAAGTTTAGTCTGTACAATGTAGGTGTGTGGCTGTGTGTCCGATGTAACTGGTAAAGTCCCTGTAAGCGACCCAAATGGATTAAACGGGTTAGATTAAAAATATTTTTTGTTTGCTTCATAGCTTGGGTATCTCAAAGTTGAGCAAATTTTTTTTGCACCATTGGGTGTCAAAATTGTTTGTCTGGTTTATTATCCTAGTATATGTCAACAGATATTTTCAGCATAAAGTTCAATCTAATCCGTTTCAGCTGCTTCAGAGATTTTCACTAAAGTTTGACAACAAGCTGAGTAAGGAGCGGTAAAATTGTGAGGTCTGAGTGTCAATATTCCAGCAGAAATATTAAACGCGGCCACTATTTTGCGGACAGAAAGAATTTTAATTTCTGATTTCTTCACACATTCACTGCTGAGTAGCTCCGAAGTATGTATTTCAAACAGCAAAAAAATGCTTGACGTAGAAAAATCTAACGATCAGGAAATCTAACAAATATTCTTATTTAAAAATGATCCGTGACTCGAACCACGGATCTATTGATTCTGAAGCTAGCATCGTACCACTCGACCACCTGTCCGCCCGATTCATCCGTTAAAAAACTTCGGTTATCAGCATAGTACCATGTGGCATGACATATCAGAACGTCAAGCATGTTTTAGCAAAATAGGATCTAAGTCTCAACGGATCAGACTAGACCGATAATAAAGTATAAACTTAACAAGCACTTCTGCTGAGTGAGTAGCGGTTGCATTATGAGGCATGAGTGTCAATATTCCACGGGAAATATTAAACGCGGCCTTTTCTTGTAAAGAAGACTTAATTAAGCATGAACATGTTTTTGTAATATATAACGACACTAGGATTTTTCAGATACCATTTTAAACCGTCGCAGAAAATTGGCGCCTACTGGTAAATTAAAAGTACATAGACGAAAACATAACTATATTATATGAGTTTAAAAAGTTGAGTTTAAAAAAATAAATTGATTTTCGGAAAAAAATGAGGCTCGTCCTGGACTTGAACCAGGAACATCTCGCACCCAAAGCGAGAATCATTGCACTCGACCAACGAGCCTTGTAATAACCTGTCTAAAAGTTAAACAGGACAACAGCTAATACATATAGTTTTGATGTTCATTGCGCAATAAAGGCCAATTTACACGATCGAACTTGCTCCGAACTTGCTCCGAACCTACTCCGAACTTAGCTTAGTAGCCAATTAAAATTAAGTCAAAATATAAACAGCCAATTAGATTTCACTTTTCAAAAACGCTACCGTCCCTTCAAATTTTTGATTTATTTATAATTCAAAAATAATTAACGGTTAAGTAAACGGTTAATATTTCTTGTTATTGTTGATATAATAAAGTTAAAAGTTCATTTGAAAAAGAATTGTGTAAATTGATTCTTAGAAAAATACTATGAAGCTAAATTTTAAGTTAACCCGTGTTAAATTTTCCGTAACTAGTAACTTACCCGTATATTTTTGCCCAAGTTGCTTCGCCAGAGCATCATAGGCACCTTGGCGCAAGTGCTTCTTGACATAATCGTTGTCGCACGGGTTTCATATGTAGAAATGCATTTTCTTTAAAAAACAATTTCAGTTTCAATAGACCAGTCTTTTTTTAGTCTTTTTTGTCTGCGTCTGTATCCGTGGTTACACGCTTAGCCATAAGTATAGAATCAGTTTGTTCCAACAGCGCGTAAACAAAACACAAACGCTGACTGAGCAGAAACCATAGCAACGGAGACTAGTAGCGTGGGAAAATTTTTCTAAGCAATTTGATTGGCTGCTGAACGCTAGGTCCGATGCAAGTTCGGAGCAAGTTCGGTGGAGCATCGAACCTTCGAGGCAGGTTCGGAGCAAGTTCGGAGGTGGTCCGGAGTAGGTCCGGAGTGCGTTTACACGATCGAACATGCTGCGAACTTGCTGCGGACTAGGTTCGGAGCAAGTTCGGTCCGGAGCAAGTTCGGAGCAAGTTCGATCGTGTAAATTGGCCTTAAGTTGTGAATACAAATGTTTATTAACAACCAAAAAAAAATTAAATCGAACTGTTTTCAATTTGAAGAAAATACTTGTAATTTTTTGACTGTGCTTAATCCACAACATTTGCTGATTAGCTCCGTTGTTTCTTCTAATGTGACAGCTGCCGGTTCGCTCAGCGGGTAAAGCGAACGCTTTATGAGCGTAAGTTTGGTGGTTCGAGTCCACCACGGCAGGTTTGTTTTTGCATAATTGCCGACTTCGGAGAGAACAAACGGAACTGCTTGTTCAAGATAGAGGTACCTACCCTTCCTGTGTTATTTAACACAGAAAAACTGACCTACCCGAAATAACGTAGAGAGCGGAGATTCTGAATATAGTATATACGCGGCCCCTGAGGGGGCCGCGTAAAAATATTAACGATTGCTAAATTTTATTAGCAGCTGCTGCAGTGTATTTGTGTGCTATTGGGGTATTTGAGAATTATGTCTGCATTCTTAAACCAACGGTGTTTAGCTCTGGGAGTTGAGGATCTGGTTGTCAACCGGAAGGTTGGGGGTTCGAGTCCTCACCACTGCTACAATTTTGCATTTTCGGTCATCGCGTTGCTGAAGTTGATTACGGTGAAAAGCAACCTACCTGCCCTTCCTGTGTTAAATAACACAGGAAATTTGACCAACCCAGATTTACGTAGGATTTAGAAAATCTGAATATAGTATATACGCGGCCCCTGAGGGGGCCGCGTAAAAAAAGTTGCGCCACTTACTTATTTTAGTGGCATGACTTTTGCAACTACTTGCTGTCCTCTTGATAGTCACAATCTATTCTTTTCATAATGAAATCACATGTTTTGTATTCTCAAATGCTGCGACTATTTTTTTGTCAGGCTTGAGAATATCCCAGCAGGATTTATCATATTAGCTTGGTTCTAGCAATGGCAGATCAAGAAATTCCCTGTCCCGTGAATCAAGAGTGGCTGCAAGAACTTTTGAATAAGAAAACTGGAGCCAAGGGGCGAATTTCAGCAACAAAATCGTGGAAAATCGCCGAAGCTCAGGGATTCCTCTCCAAAATTTCGCGAGTGCAAATTTCGTGCGATGAGCAAAACAGTAGAGGTAATTTGCGTCTGTTAAAACATTTTTTAGATTGTTACATTCTTTAAGGGCTTCTTTAAATCAAGAGTACATAATAGCGTCTCACTCTATATAGAAGAAGAGTGAGACACTCTCCAGCCTGCCTGTGTTCTAGCACAGGCAGATGCGCTGGTCGTTTTCAGGCTACATGTTGACATTCTATGCAACATGTGACTGGCCAATCAGAAGCGAGCTTCTATTCTCTGATTGGCAGACGCCTGAGCACGTGCTCCAATCATAAAACGGGATAGGGATAAAGGTTAATAACTCATTTTTTATTCATAGTCTGCTTGTAAAAACATAAAAAAAGGTTTGCAAATACCTTTGGGGATATTTTGGCAAACTTTCAGCGAAATTGATTAAGAAACTTTGAAGAAATTCAGAAAAGTTTATATCTCAAAAGTTTCTCAATCAATTTCGCTGAAAGTTTGCCACAATATCCCTGTAGGGACTTGCAAACCTTTTTTAATGTTTTTGCAAGCAGACTATGAATAAATAATGAGTTATTAAGCTTTTATCCCTATCTTAAAACTTATCAACGCATCAGCGATTATATACAGCTACCCAATTATTTCAGGAAAATTCTTTTTCGTTTTCTTCCTAATTTCTTTCATTTTTCTTTCATTTTTCTTTCATTTCAATTTTCTTTCGGTTTTGAAGAAAGAAAATTTGATGGATGCATGAGGGGTCAAATAACGCACTTTTGCCGAAACAAAAGTGAACCCGACTTCTTAATTAATAGCAGCTACACATTTGTGTGCGTGTGTGCGCACGCGCAGTATGTGTATATTATGTGCACAAGTGTGATATTGGAAACTTAACTAAGAAGTTGACCGCACTATTTGCAGAGCAAAACTTACCTACTTTAATCTTACGTACATCCTGTTATGCAGTTTTGCTTGCATACTACCATATGGATTAGTTGTTCGTTTTCTTGCTTTGCATTTGCTTCGTTTAATATTTGATTTCAAGTTTGTGGCACTTTTTTGTTTCTTATGGCCGAAATTGGTGTATATCACACCGAGTCCCCTTATAAAGGGGAGACTTGGAAAGTACCCTGCTCTTGGGTCGTTGAACCCTCTAATACTGTCAATATTCAGCCGAATGCAGCGGTTTCTTATTTTGATCCTAATCAAAAGGCTACATTTCGTGGTCTTTACGTTAAATTAGTTGCTACTACATTGGAGCTGGAAGACAGTGACAGCGAGACTGAACATGTCCCAGTTGAGACTGTGTCAAAGCTGAAGCGGAAGACTAGTGTAAGTTTTTAACTTTATTTTTACATTTTCACTTTACAAACGTAATTGAGAATACACATTCAGAATTAGTATAAATCGAAACACAATTAAGAGACGTATCAAAATAAAGTAATAATACTATTAAAGAACAATATAATCTTACATAATGAGCAACAAGTATAAGTATAGCACAATATGTGACCACTTTGATTGTGTAAATTTCTACTCGTAGGTTGCATGTGCGGAAGTTTTTGTTTTGGTTTGAAACACATTTAGCTCTGTGCGACAACAGTTACAAATAGATTTCACTACTTTTAACATTAAATCACTGTCGTCTCCAAACCATTTAGTTCAGAAATTTAGTTTATCACCACACTGTTTTTTTAAGTAAATGACTAAGCCTTTGATCGAAAATAGGTTTGAATAATTCCAAGCCAAGCCAATGTTATTTATGCTCACATTTTTACTTTATTGAAGTTTTAAACTCTTAAAATTGTGAGTTACACGTCTGTTTGAACAGTGTTAACAAAATTTTACACGTACTGTGCATACATTACACAAAACAATGTAAGCATAACTTCACAGCATTAATAAGCTGAACAGCCGTAATATACATACAACTTTTTACCGGTTCAAATTTGTTTTTATTACTCGGTAATCGGTATGATATTAATTTCCACTCATAAAGTTGTCGCTGAATGGACATTATATTTTTTAAATCTAAACTAACGAAACTTCACTGTGCAGTTATTGATTAAATATGAATATTAATGTTAATTATATATACTCCAATGATTGAGCCTCAACTTAAGAAATGGGATACTTTGTTGCTAGCAGTGGCCCAAGTGATCATTTCTGTAGTAGTCGTGTAGCAAAAAGCAGTATTTATTAAATTTACGCAGAAGTTAAACTTTTAGACTATAGCATAGATTTGTAGTTTGCGGAGTGCCCCATTTTTCACATAAAACTACACAGATGTATTTCACCATGATAGTTTTTTAAATCCGTGGTTGCGTGCCTCAGATAAAAACAATTAAGCTTGATGGTTCACTATTGGTTAAGCGCATTTTTTGGTATGGTTACATAGAAAAAAAATGAGCAAAAAACCTGTAAGTAGCTTTTATAGTCTAAGACTAAAACTTGGCCCACTTTTTGGTTACTAAAAAGTGTTATGTTAAGCCTACAATTTAGATGTATAAATCAAAAACATTAATATTGTACGTTATTTTAGCCAAACATCGGAAGGACAAGCATGGACTGAGCCCTCGTCGCCGCCACGCAATAGAACATGCCATCCTAGACGGGTTCGACCGATCATCCGCTAAATCAAATCTGGCGTTAGGCCGTACTGGCATCAACCAAGGAATTATTAACAACAAACTGGATCAGCGCTAACCTTTGACTGTGACAAGATGAGCTTGTTGTTGCACGATAGTTTTGCCAAGTCAAACAGTTGATATTTGAAACTGAAATAAAAGTACAAAATCTTAATTCAATAACTTATACAGCCTGACTTTAATGATGTTACAGGAGAATATTTCAAATTATGAAATTTTTTGAAAAAAATGTGTAAAAATTTAATTTGCTCAATATGTTCCCCCCAAGGTATTTTTATATTAATTCTCTTGGAAATTGAAATTTAAAAAAAACTGAAATTAGGAAATTTTTTTGAAAAAGTGAAAATTTTTCATTAGTGCATTATGTTCCCCCCACCAAATTCAATTTACAAAAATTTCATAATTTTGCCGCGCAAATTGGCAAACGGTTGTGACGATAAAACATGACCACTAAATATTAGTCGCAAGGACAAATGATTACTGAAAAGTAATGTCGAGTAGAGTTCGCAACGGGTCGAGATTTCATAACCCGACCCGACCCGACCCGAGCTAATGTCTAACCCGACCCGACCCGACCCAACTTCTAGTGAAGCTGCTGCTATACAAACACTTGAGATTTCCTTGCCACTAATTTGTTTCCAGTTTTTTCATATTTTTTTTTTTTTGTTTTTTCATATTTCATGTTTTGATAAGCTACAGCGCAGATGTACATGGGGTCTGGGGGGGCAATTTCCCCCAAATTTGAGATTCCGGGACAAGCCACCCTCAGATTTGACACATCACGCAAGCCCTCTCCATGTTGCTAAAAAAAGTGCCCGCAAACTCAAAAATCGTCTCAGATAGCTGTAAAATGCTTCAGAAATGAGCAAAAGGCGAAAAAAACGCTAAGAAATGTCCGAATTTTGCAAATAATATTATATTTTCAGGCAAAAATTGGAAATAATAGCGTTTTGTCCAGTTCAAGCCCCAAAACATCGGGACAAGCACCCCACAGATCCAGACACCGTGTACATGTATGGACTAAAGTAGCTAATAGTGGCTAAAAAGAACTAAGAGCTCGGAAAAGCTGTTACATCACTCTGTAGCGGGCACATTAGGTTGAAAATAGGCCTATGATCAAAGCAGAAAATTTCAATTTTAAACTCAAGGATTTATACCCAAAATTTTTGACCCCAACTGACCCGCACAACCCGCGGGTTGGACAATCTCAACCCGACCCGACCCGACCCGACCCGCATCAACCCGACCCGATTGCGAACTCTAATGTCGAGTACCTTACCTATAAATTAGTATCCGCTGGCCTGACCATCACGAACAATAACAGCAGGGAGAACTTTGTGCACGTGCGAAATGTATTTTCGACAAGTTTCTACAGAAATTGAGGCCCAGTAGCTGCGAATACCGGTAATCAATTGAGCCTTTGTACGAGGTTTAACTTCGGTAGCCAATACCCGCTTTAGATCAGCCCAAATTAGTTCAATTACATTGATATCTGGGCTAGATGCGGGTACTTCTTCACAAAGTTGAATGTTGTTTTCTTTCATCCAGCGGATTGTTTCCTTGCTGGTGTGTTTTCTGT
Organism: Trissonchulus sp. WLG1_4; assembly: GCA_030248245.1. Lineage (NCBI taxonomy): Eukaryota > Metazoa > Nematoda > Enoplea > Enoplida > Ironidae > Trissonchulus > Trissonchulus sp. WLG1_4. The sequence continues at coordinate 28,246 of JASANF010019353.1, read as the reverse complement.
CGTTGTCTTGATACAGAAAATACTCTTGATTTGAGAAGTGATCAGACACATGAGGAACGACAGTTTTACTCATGATTTCTGTGTAAACGCAGCTGTCCATTATTCCTGTGAAAATGACTAGGGGTGTTTTTCCCTTCCACGAAATTCCCCCGGAAATGTTAACTTTCAACCCCTGCTTCGCCTTTGGCCGTCGATGCCTAGGCAAGGAACCCAGCTCGGATTTGTAAAAGTGAATCCGACCACAGTTCATGAGTTCTACTGTGCACTCATCATGAAAAATGTAGTTTTGAAATGTCGTGATGGATGCACAATGCTTCAAGGCAAATCGGAGACGAGAGTTCTGATTTTTAAGTGATATAAGCTGACAGTAACGAGTGCGTACTTTTTTCCAACCAAGTTTTTGTCTTACTGATCTTATCGTTTGAGTGCATACGCTGATTCGAAATTTAACCCAGAGCTTTGATTGCAGTTGAGTTGCTGTACATTCTGAATTTTCGTGCATTATTCGGTCAACATAGGACAAGTGAACAATTCTGAGACATGATGGTCTGCCTTTGTTGGCAACACAGTCAGTTATTCGTGATGTTTGACGGAACCGTGCCAAAAATTTATGAACTCCAGAAATACTTGCACTAAACCGATCGTACTTTTGTAGTAAAGCGGGTATACGCACCGGCTTTACGTTCTTGCGATATTGTAAAATTTTCAGACGAATCCAGTCAGGATAAATAGCCGGCATTCTTAAACGAACATGCCCAATTTAACACAGAGGCTATGGGGTGAGGGGTCTGGGACTGCCCCAGATTTTTGAATTTGAAACAAGGGAACTAGGGAAAGAGGAGCGCTAACAATTACACAAAAGGCAGTCAAAATTTCCGTACATTAGAGTAGCAAATAAAATTAAAAAGCACGATTGAAATAGTAAAAAAGTTAATAGAAAAAAGGAAATAAAGCAATCACGCTAAATTTTTTATTTAATAAACAATTATGGTTTATAAAAAGTATGATAGAAACAATTGCGCTTAATGCTTTATTATAAAAGTAACTTTCAACTGCACCAGCACCTGACTAAAGGTCTGAAAAGGCGCGAAACTTTTGGCGCAAAGTTAGGTAATAGCAGACGTGTGAGTTAAGTACGTATTCAAGTACATAAGTAGTATTCATCTTGTTTCGCAAGTGACACTCACAGGCCAAGCTAGACAGCACTTGTGTGGCCAAATTTTCTGTTCAGAGCCTGCATGTAGGTATAAGCATACGGGCTAAGTTAGAGACATGACAAAATATACGCCCGAGCCAATCAACTAGCAATTCATTTTAAGTTAAGTAACTAGGTGACAGCTAGTCAACTGCATGCTCGATTTTTCTTTCTTTTTCTTTGATTTTTCTTTCATTTGCTTTTTCTTTCGACTAAAATTTCTTTCATTTTTCTTTGCTTTTAATTTTCCTGAAATAATTGGGTAGCTGTACTAAAGTGTGTTACGCAGGGAATCTACGCGCTGATTGGTCAGCCACATGTTGCATAGAATGTCAACATGTAGCCTGAAAACGACCAGCGCATCTGCCTGTGCTAGAACACAGGCAGGCTGGAGAGTGTCTCACTCTTCTTCTATATAGAGAAGCTATTATGTACTCTTGTTTAAATGAACCTGAAACTAGCGTAGGGGTCCAAAATATTTGAATTGCCGCTCAAAATTTGCCACATCCAATTAGATAACAGTGTGAATTGTGATTGGACGGGCTTATTTCTTATTTCGACTTTTTATTTCTAATTTTTATAATGTGAGCGCACAAGGCTTTGTTTCTTATTTCTTCTTACTTATTTCAAGCTCTTATTTCTTATTTCTGCTTCTTTCTTATTTCTATTTCTTATTTCTGCGTAGTGGGAACCGGGCCTAAGCGATTTCAGAAAAACTGCATTGCCAATTATGCCAATTTTTACGCGGCCCCCTAAGGGGCCGCGTATATAGTATATTCGGAATCTGAAACTCCTGCGTTAATCTGGGTAGGTCGAATTTCTAGTGTTAATTGACACTAGAAGAACAGGTACCTACCTCGCTGTCGCTGTTCTGCCACACATCGCGTAGCTAATAAATGGCAGACGTTTCAATCAGCTGCAAACATGTAATGCAAAATATGGGTGGGACTCGAACCACCACCACTCTGATCAGCAACCAAATGCTCGGCAGATGCACAGCACACGTGCACACTACCATTTGAGCCAACTGTACTACGAATACTAATGCATTTTACATAGCTAATGAATACACTTTGAATGCAACAACAAGCGATGTTCGAAAAATGTCTTGCCAGCGTGTAAAATTATGTAGTTTTCCGCTGACACTTTGACAGTTATTAAAAATGAAATGAATTGCTTGAATTATAATCAACATTATTTATGCAATTTGTTCCATTTACCTACCACACGGTTTTTGTTTAAAGCAGATTGTGCTTGTAGGGGAGATAATGGTCGCAGCATGTAAACGCTTCTAGGCCACAAACGTGTATCACACTCTTCCTATTATCTACTTTTGACAGGGGTAATGTGAAGCAGCTGACTACGAATCAGCTGCTTGTTTATGTCTAGAAAGAACCATCTTGGATCATCATACACTTCCAACATTAGTGGCAAACCCAGAAAATATTTCTAGGGGGAATGAATTTGATTTTTCGTAATGAGTTAAAATGCACTTTCAAGCAATTTTAAAACTTATAAAACGCCAGACAAACGATAGATCCGTTAAACACAAAATTGCAAGGGTCTGGGGGCGCAGCCCCCTGCTGGCTCCCAGAAAAAAATTAGGCTATTTTTCCCTTTTTTAGACCGAATTTGGTCAGCTGGACTGCTGGAGACATGAGACGTATCAGAAATTTTTTCCGACAGAAAATTAAAACAAAAGATGGTAACGTCACATCAGACATTCAGACAGTGTATTACTCAAGTAAATGTAGCATAGTATACTCGTGTATATAGACATTTAAATGCAGCATAATGTACTTGTGAATACGTGGACAGCCTTTGATGAAAGCTAGCAAGGAGTAATAAGCCACATAGTCGCAGGGGTCTGGGGGGGGGCAGCCCCCAGAAAAAATTGGGAGAAATTTTTTATTTTTAGGCCGAAGTTGGTCAGTTGGAAATGTATCAAAAAATTTTTTTTAGCGGACCATAAAAATTAGAGGGGGAACCCTAGTGTAAAAAATCACTGGGAAAAAATTTCGGGGGGGGGGGAGAATTAGAACCTTCCCCCCTGGGTACGCCTTTGCCCAACATAAGATCAAGTGGTGACATCAAGCCTTACAGTTATAGGCCAGTTTGGTATCAATTCAATCACGCAAACGCATATTTTGACAAGAAAATCTAAGATCACAACAGTTTTTGCTGACAAAAGTTGCGTAAATTTTTAGCAAAAAACTGAGCACAGTATGTATGTGGGTCGAACCCTCGAAGTATCAACAACTTGTGGACTAGCGCTTTTGACCACTCGACAACGCTAATTCGATGGGTAGCGATGCTTACTTATAACTATGTAGAAGGAAAGTACAAAACAGACATCAGACTAGACGATCAAGTGATTAGCATGTGTATTGAGTTTAAAAAATTACTAAACAAAAGTTCTTATAATCACAAATTTTTGACAACTCAATAGTCAACTTCGCGTGTTAATTATATTCGCTGTGGCTGCTACTTTTACACTATGCAGTTGCAGAGTTTATTCTCTAGAAGGTTTACCACTACACTACTTCAACAATACAATCATATGAGCCACTTACGATATGTTGTGAATGCGTTAAGCTGAGCGGCCTCCAGTAAAAATAGGTACCACGACCAAAAATTACGGTTGTTTACAGCGTCGGAGGAAAAAAATTAAATTTGACAATAATTATGGTTAATTAAAACATCAATTAAAATATTTCTTAAATTATCTTACCGTAAATAAAAAAGTTATAAAAAAGTATAGATTCAAAATTTTGAATAAAAGTTATAATTTAAGTTAAAGTTAAGAAATTGGCGGAATTTAAGTTAAAGTTAAAGTATGGGTGCTTGAATTTAAATTAAGTTAAGGTTAAAGTAAGACCTTTAACTTTTTTGAAGTTAAAGTTAAAGTTAAAGTAAGACCCCTAACTTTTTTAATTTTAGTTAAAGTTAAAGTTTAACTTTTTTGCTCTAGTTAGCACTCAGGATTCCGAATCCTGTTATCCGAGTTCAAGTCTCGGTGAGACTTACTTTTTTTAAAAGTTTAACACTATTTTTTTACTTAAGCTTGGTTTCAAATTTTAAAACGTTTTTATTAGTCACTACTTTTTGCGATTTGAAAGACTTTGGAGCTACTCAGCAGAGAATGTGTAAAGAAATTGGGATTTAAAAATCTTTTATCCACAAAATATGGCCGCGTTTTATATTTTCTTTGGAATAAGACACTCTGGACTCGCAATGTAACCACTTCTTACTCAGCAGAAGAACTTGTTCGCATGACGGTCACATCTATATAGACCGTATACGAATAATTAGATAAAACGCATTTGTCAGTTTTTCTCTGCAGCTGACCACAAATTGTCCTAGTCCTTGTCCCTATGTCCTTAAGGACAAGTATGAACCGGGCTTAAGTTTAATCTCATCTTAGTCTAAAACGTGCTTTTCGAATGAAATAGAACATTATAATGAGAAATGATACAAAGCCGAGGCTCTAATCCGCTGAATCCGGTAAGCATGGAATTTTAGGACTAGATCTATTGCCGAAGAGTGTGATTATCAAACAGCCGTCCGCAGTCAAAGTGGAAACCTTGGAGGTGGACGAATTGAATGATTTCAAGAACAAAGATTTCATCCGAATGGTATATAATGTGTCAAGAGTACATAATAGTGTCCCACTGCGCCTCTATAAGACTAAGACGCTATTATGTACTCTTGATATTCCAATTTAAGGCATCGACCCTTGGCAGCTCGCGAGCACTCGATTAGTAAATGTTTGCTCTTAATGGCGCTCCGAATAACTTTCATGACTTTATCATCTTATAAGTCGATGTAGGCTCTAGCTATAATAATTTTCGTTTCAATTTATTAAAGCCTTCCACAACGCTCGGTTTTTGAGTAAGTTTCACGTTCCTGCTGCGTTGTTCTAATTTTTTATAACCGATTGAAAATTTCTATTTTCGGTAAATGCGCACAATTTTTCAAACGGCATAATTGAGCGAAACTTTGCTCAAATTTTACGATCTATAGCTTTAACTGTAGGAAATTATGTTCCCGAGGTGTATCGTTTTTTATAATTTAAATCTAATTGTTATGGCTCAAAATACACCAATTTTTCTAAAATTGGTCAACTTTAAAACGCTACAGAATTTCACCAAAAACAGAAATCAACATTTTCAAAGAAGACCTGCATCTACTTATTTTCTAACTTCAAGTCAAATTTCAGAATTGACATGACACGGAGGAGAGCTACCACGAATCGAAAAAGGCTATTGCCTATCAGAAAAACCTGAGGTTTGCCCACATAAACGACAGTGTCAAAAAATTCAGCGAATTTTTTAGTGCAAATAACCGGTGAGAAAAGTTAGAGAAGCCAAGAAATAGCTAACGAAAAATTAGCTTGAAAAATAGTGTATTTTTGTCAATGTCGCTCAACGTAATTTGCAAAAAGAATTTTTCCTTAAAATCTTGCTAAAAAATTTTATTAGAAAGGTTTGCCTAAACAAACGACTTTTTAAAATGTTGCAGTCACCGATTCGCTGAGGGAAACCGTTGTAAAAAGTACCAAAAGCCATACACAATTTATCGGGAAATCGTTTCCGAGATTTTGCCATATGAAAATTCAGGTCAAAAAATATAATTCCACAAAACTACATGTTATGTATATCAAACGAAAGCTAATTCACTGCTGAATAACCTTTTTTCAAGAATAAAGACCTAAAAACGTGACTGAAAACTTTCACTGTCCAAAGTCAGTTATTCTGAGCGCCACCTTAAGGCGGTAGTAACGATTTCGACGATATAACTTTGAAGCACGTTTTTGTAGGCATCTTTAAACGCACAGCAAAGATGTGATATTTTTTGTAAACTAAACAAAAATTGTGATGTGTTTTTTTTATTTTTTAAATTCCTAGTATAAGGCTAGCTACTACGTTGGCTTACTAAACACTAAGCCAACGTGGTAACTAGTCTTAACATGCACATTGATAAATGAATAAAATATTATATATTTGTGTACATTTTGATCTAGTTTCATAAAATTATAGTTGCTTTAGTACTACTTTACTAGTCGTTTCGAAAAAGAGCTTTTGAAATTTGAAATCTACAGTAGCAGATCGTCGAAATCGTTACTGTCACCTTAATACCGATGCCAAGAGCTCATGAGTTGGGAATCTAGGGTACAAAAGAGATGTTTGTCGTTAGACTCAGTCTAAAACGTTATATTCGAATCAAATACAACATAGTGAGGAAAAAATATATTTTTGACGGATTTTTTGCGAGTTACCTTATTTTTTATTATATAAATATTTGCAACTATTTTTGCATTGCAAACTTGTCACAGGATTTAATACAAGATCATATTCAGCGAATTAGTCTTGAATGTATGAGGCTAATAGCACAGGGCGATAGGGGTTTGTTCAACACTTCTGTACGGACATTGGGACAAACGGACGAACGGATGAATGGACGTTCGGACAAACTAAACGACAAAACGGCCATTCAATTAATACCTTCGTCCCTTCTGCCGTATGTCCCTTAAACGGCATAATAATTGCACTTTGTCCGTATGACTTGAAAAGTTAAATTCAGTTCAACTCTGCAAAATCCACTGTCCGTTCGTCCGGACTAAACGGCATAACTAAACTTTGTCCGTATACCGTATGGCTGGAAAAGTTAAATTCAGTTCAACTCCGAGAAATCCGGTTTTGGAAACTGACTAATCGCACCGAAACTAATTTCAGGCCCATAATCGTGAAGTCTACGCCTATAAACTGTTCACATCTCACGGCGACCCCCCTTTCCCCATGGCCCCCCTTTTTTGCGCCCTGGAAGACTCAGACTCCCAGGAGGGGGCCCTGATTTTGGGGGACTTGAAAGATGGATCAGCCACGCATAAATTCAACGAATTTTTCACTCTGGGTCAAGTGGAATCGCTACTCTTAGCGATGGCCGATCTACACGCCTATTCCATGAAATATTATCAGGAATGGAAAAATGATCTGGGTACGATGGATTAAACCGGTTAAATTAAAATGTCGTAAATGAGACTCGGGAGCTATGGTGTAGTGGTTAGCATTCTTGTCGTCGACGCAAGCGGCCCGAGTTTGATTCCCGGCGCCTCAATTCTTTCGTTCGTTCTAAATTGGGGCATCATCTTCGTTTCAACAAAAGTGTGTTTGCTTTATAACTTATCTGTTTCTCTCAAATTTTTGGCAGATTTACAGGCTTTTGTGCACAAACGGGAAGTGTTGTGAATATTAAGTGTGCAAATTAGGTGTGTGTGGATTCGTAATGGATGAGTCATCGTCTGAACATATTTTTTTCATCTAATTCGCTTATTTCTTGCTTGCTCGCTTAGATTTTAGTCAGTGGGAAACAGGCCTTAGAGTAGGTTTAAGTGTCACAGGTATGGGAATGCCAACGTCTAGAACATTATTTCGTGTGTATATTATTTAAGTATTATATACTAAGTATTAAGCATGGTGAAGCACTAATCTGTCAGGAAACGTAACGTTTTCGTAGATCGATAGAAGTAATTAAACTAGTTTTACCCGATCGTGAAATTACAGATATTCTGGGAGCCAGCTTCTATGATTCGGCTGTTCGCTCAGTGGACCAAAACGTGCCATTTTTACGCGAAACTTTCCCCGACCAATTTCGACTAACTGATCAGCAAATCATGCAGTTAACTGAATTCGCAGCTGTAAGTAGATTGAAGTTTTAAGTCGGCTTAGACTGCCTAGATTACGGCAGGATTTGTCTAACTAAACTGCAAGTCTTAAAACACTGTTAATAGAAATTTGGGTAATTAATATTAAATTAAATATAACCGGGTTATACGCACAAGTGTGATCGTCAAAGGTTATACCTGATTACACTTGATATTAATAATATTTAATAAATAATGATTCAATTATCTATTATTGTCTCAAGTGGCACTTCAATCTTTATTTCTGCAATCTTGTAAATCTTTGTTTATAAAACAATAACTTTTACGTCTCAATAATTAAAGTGTAGGTTATAGCACGATGTAGAGTGCACTCAGTAATTTATACGCACTGTTACGTGAAGCTCCAAGTGCATAAACGAGTGCGCGCAGCGCACGAGTTTATGCACGCGGGCTTCACGTGCCAGTGCAAATGATTGCTGAGTGCACGCTACAAAGTATTATAACGTGCTTATGTTATAACTGTTTTGAAATAACAGTGCAATAACTAAGATGCACGCCTACAGCAGTGCTATAACTAACTTATACGGCACGCTGTGAATCTAGCAGCGTGCACTTAGTTATTGTCGTTAGTTATTGCACTGTTATTTCAAGACAGGTATGATATAACTTAACTTATACAGGTCTAGAGGTTCAAATCTTGTTTGAATTAACCACCTTGTATAAAATGCGTTGTTTTGTATTTGTATTTACAAACAAATTACAGTCTTATTTTACACAACACTTAATTTCAGGCAAAAATCGAATGTTGCAAAAATCCAGAAAAGTTTGACCACCCTCCCGTGATTGTCTACTGTGACTTGCAACCCAACAATATATTCTTCAAATTAGCCCAAGATGGGGTCAGCCTATCGGATGAACTTAGCGCCATGGTGGATATGCAAGTGAGAATGCTGTCAAAATGGTTGTCTGATATGCACCAAATCAAAGTTTGATTTGTATAGAGCCCGGTTCATACTTGTCCTTAAGGACATAGGGACAGGGACAAGGACAAATGTCAGTCAGCTGCTATGGAAAATTTACAAAAGTGTTTGGGATAAGTTTTTGCAAACGATCTGATTGTCAACCAGACTTTCTTCATCGAAACATTCGGTGGACTGCACCAAATCGGATTAACTAGCGATTAGCTAAAATCCATTTAACTCAAGCTTAAACTTCGTAAATCGGTTGAAGTGCCCTGCACCAATTAAGATTAGCGCAGTTGGCGCTCAAGTTTTAGTTGAAAACTGGAGTTTAGCTGAGATTTAACTAAATCGATTTAACTGGAGTATAGCTTCAGCTAGCTCACACTTAAGTTAATTCGATTTGGTGCAGTCCACCGTTTAACTTATTTGGCCAGGTAGTTTCATTGGAATCAAAGCGATAAAGACAGGGACAAGGACGAGTATGAACCGGGCATAATAGTCATAGAATGAAATATTGGGTTAAGTTATAAAAAAGATCAAGTTATAAAAGTTAAGTCCGCATAATTTAGTAGTTTGCGTAGTCACTTCATAACTTTTTACTCAAGTCCTCAACGTCAGAATAAAATAAACTCATTTAATCCAGTAAAGAAATGACGTTTAGGGGTTACATTTGCGAGTAAGGGTCGATTCATACGTACAGCCGTATGTCCGTTCAGCTGGCAAAATTACAACATATCATGCCACTTCTGAGCCCATATCTATAGTACTAGTGGCGTGCTTCTCACGGCTGAACGGACATACAGCTATAAGCATGAATCGAAACAGGAAAAGCTATTCTTTTCAGATAGTCCATAAAGGCTTAGCATGGGAAGATATATCCTACATTATTCTCATGCATCTGCATCCGAACACAAGACGCGGAAATGAAAATCGACTATTGCAATTGTACTTCGATCGATTGATTGGAAAATTGGATAATCGTGAAAAGTGCTTTTCATTGGATTATATTAAAAAAGGATATCAGGATTTCCAAAAAATTCTCATGGTTACGCTCATTGCTATGATGAAGGCATTTTTGGCTATTTCCAATTCCAAGCCCACGCCTGAAAATCAGTTTATGGTTGTTTTGCAAAGTCTTATTGAAGATAATAAGTTGTGAAAAAGTTTAGACTATTTTTAAACGTTAATTCCTAAGACAAATGAAACGGATTAGACTGAAATTCGTTTTGCCAATAACTGATAACATTGGTTTTTAAAATCAAACATTTTTGCAAAAAGTATATATTTGTAACCTCTGCCGGTAGAATTTGAAATTTTGTAAATCTACCTCAGCTGTCAGACAAGTTTTTAAGCAAAATCAATTTTAATTAATAAAAATCGTTTGATGCATTTTGGGAATTTGCCGGCAAAAAAAGTTTGATAAGAGTTTGAATGTATCATTACCAGAATTGAAAGTTTGTAATTTCCGCGAGACTTATATATATATAACTTGAAAATTGATTAGAGCTAATAGAATTATCTCTTATAATAGAAGCAAAATAGAATCAAGAGTACATAATAGCGTCTCACTCTATATAGAAGAAGAGTGAGACACTCTCCAGCCTGCCTATGTTCTAGCACAGGCAGATGCGCTGGTCGTTTTCAGACTACATGTTGATCAGATATACATGCAATCAGAAGCGAGCTTCTATTCTCTGATTGGCAGACGCCTGTGCACGTGCTCCAATCATAAAACGGGATAGGGATAAAGGTTAATAACTCATTATTTATTCATAGTCTGCTTGTGAAAACATTAAAAAAGGTTTGCAAATACCTTTGGGGATATCTTGGCAAACTTTCAGCTAAATTGATTGAGAAACTTTGAAGAAATTCAGAAAAGTTTATATCTCTAAAGTTTCTCAATCAATTTAGCTGAAAGTTTGCCAAAGTATCCCTAGAGGTATTTGCAAACCTTTTTTAATGTTTTTGTAAGCAGACTATGAATAAATAATGAGTTATTAAGCTTTTATCCCTATCTTAATGCTTATCAACGCATCAGCGATTATATACTACAGTGTTACGCAGGCAATCTACGCGCTGATTGGTCAGTACCGTTATTTTAATAATTAATATTAATATTAAAAGTCTGTATTTAAAATACTTTTAATATTAATATTTTTATTAATATTAAATTAAAAATAATTTGAGAATTTTATTTATATTAATATTAAATTAAAAATATTTCAGGAACAGTATTTATATTAATATTAAATTAAAAATAAATTGAGAATTTTATTTATATTAATATTACATTAAAAATATTTTAACAATTGTATTTATATTAATATTAAATTAAAAATAAATTGGCCGTATTAATATTAAAAAGCACTTTATTTTTAATATTCTTTTTAATAACGGCTGGGCATATACAAGACAAGTATATGCCTATGCAGAAACTGACACGCTGCATTTATATTAATATTAAAAATGCATTTTATACAATTTTAATATTAATTTAAATACAGCGTAGCTCGTGTGTTCGCTTTTCAACCCGAAACTTGTCTGTGAAGTCACATTGGCATGGCTATTATTAAGGGGCCCATTCCTTTGCCGGATTAAGGGGGGAGCTACCTGTAAAAGTGAAAATTTTAGGTTCTCCGATTCGCTTCAAATTTGTACACAATGTAGCCCAAGGGAATGCGCATCGCAGATGTAACAAACTGAAACCAATGCTTTTGCCAATTTTTTGCTTGGGGCTTCCAAAAAATCAATTTTACGTGTAAAGCATAGGCGCAAACAACAGTTTTTGTGGTTGCAAAGCGTCCCTTCACACGAAATTTTTGTCAATACTGACGATGTTGATTTTTGCATGATTCGATAGCCCAATGTCATGTCTCAACCTCTATGATCCATTTATTTAAATTTTTGTCTATGGCCTGAGCAGTGATGCCAAATGCAAAATCACTCAAATAGGGCGGGCGCAAAAAACGGCGTTTTTTCACATTTTGGCCTCGATTTTAGAATTGAAAATGCATATAAAAATCCGGATCATACGATTTTGCGCATACTTTCTGCCTGATTGGCTTGATGAGGTTTGTGTTAAAACTGTCCAACTAAGGGCTATAATTAGGCTTTTTTGCGCACTTTTGCCTATGTAAACACACTGACAAACGCAATGAACCAAAAATGTTCTTAATTGTTCTTATCTGAGGTTGGGGTGCCTTAGGGGAGTAAAATATGTGAAAATAAGCAAAATTGGAGAACTTTGATTTTTGACTTGGGTAGCCCGACCCTCTTAACCCGCCGTCCGCAGAGGAGCCAGTTAACAAACCACGTGATGAACTGCCAATTCGGGACTACAGTACTTGAAAACTGACATGTTTATTTTAGTCAACTGAATTTTTTTTCAGGAAGTGTAGATCTTTGTGTTTAGCGGCCAAATTTTGGACCCACTGCCACATAACAAAAACTGCGCTTCACTCAGCAATTTACACATGTGACTTTTTTATCGCAGAAGTAGTTTTTTTTTGTGGCCGCATTAAAATTTTCGACTGCGACGTCAGCCGTCAGCCCAGCCTTCTACAGTCAGATACAGTCAATGTTGTAGTTTATTACTAGCCTTCGCCCTTCAAGTATGGCAGGTGCACGGTTGCTCTGTTAATACTTAATACTATAGGGTGAGGTACATATGCCTGAGCGAAAGCAAAAAGTTTTGAAATTTTCTGAATTATAGTAAAACATCAAGAACACCGATTGCGTGAAGGTGGTCACATTTGACAGCATGGACTAAAACGGCCCATAAAAATTTCAGGATAATAGTTTTAACTTCATCCTTTTTTAACTTTAAAATTAACTGTTTAAATCTCATCCCCCCTGAACTTCCCTACTGACACCCCCACTGCATCCCCTGATGGTGTTTTACTGTTCACTAAGGGCCTATTCCTTTACCGGATCAAACGGACTGGACTTATTTTAGTCCGAGGTTTAGGAATGGCAAATCGGGTTAAATGGACTGAACGAGTTAAAATAAGTCAGCAGTTTAATTTTAGTCTGACCCGATTCCAAAACTACCACTGGACTAAATTAACATACCCGCTTAACAGTAGCGTGCATAGTTAAATCCGTTTAGTCCGACTAAAAAACAGCGTGATAAAATTTAAGTACATTTAATTTGGAGGTTTTGGAATGGCATTTTTCAGCATACTTCTTAAACTGTTTAGTCCGATTAAAATTAACCCTTTAATCCGGTAAAGGAATAAACCCTAGGATTCTTTTGTGCCGTAAATGTAGGGCTCTCCAGGGGCGTAGCCAGGGGTGGTGGGGAAATGGGGGGATTCACCGCCCGCCCCCCCAAAATTTTTTCGCCTGAAATATTACACAAGGGTTCCCCTCCCCCTGTCACGGATAAAAGTGTCCCCCCAAAAATTTGTCCCCCGGACACTTTCATCTAGATAAAAGTGTCGCCCCGGACACTTTTGTCTAGATGAAATTGCCCGCCGGATACTTTTATATGGATAAAAGTGTCCCCTCTTGGATAAATGTGTCCCCCCTCCCGGACACTTTTATCCGGATAATAGTGGCCCCCCGGACACATTTATCTGGATAAAAGTGTCCGGGCGGGGGACCACATATAAAGGTGTCCGGGTGGACAAATTTTAGGGGGGACACTATTATCCCTAACACCCGCAATGGTTTTTATGGTCCGGTCTCCAATTGACAAATTTGGCGTAAAAATCAAAAATTTCCTCAACTTTTTTTCTGGTGGCTACTGCCCCCAGACCCCTGCAACTTTGTGGATCAATGTTCCTTGCTTTTGAGTTTCGTTAGAGTGTGTGCATGAGTGACTAACTTTGTCGATGTCGTTGCCCTAACGAGCTATCCATATGTGGCAGTTGGTCCAGTACTGGGATACGTAACACAAAGAAGTGAACTTCCAGGAAGAACCCTGTGATTTTTAGATAGTTGACTAGTGTAAACTAGCCAAGTTTTATGGACCAGATTGAGTATTTATTACGTGGGGTGCCAAATCTTACCCTCGGACAAGGACAAATAATAATGACAGAACGACAACAACGCAGGAACCAAGTAAAGTGAAACAGGAAATGTGGTGGAACTGTGATAGTGTTGAGCGACAAAAGGGGATTAAGGAAGGTTGAATCGTAAAGGTGAAGAGAATGCCTCGAGAACGTTATAGCGTCACCTAAGTATACTGTTTATGACGAGGGTGCAAATTATTGCATTTGCTTGCAATGTCTGTGTTTTTTGCACTAGCTAAAACCAATAATTTTGGAAATATTAATATTAAAATTAATATTAATATTAAAAATAGAAAATTTTTGTATTTATATTAATATTAAATTAAAAATAAAGTGAGAATTTTATTTATATTAATATTAAATTAAAAATATTTCAGGAATCGCATTTATATTAATATTAAATTAAAAATAAATTGCAAACTTTATTTATATTAATATTAAATTAAAAATATTTTACGAATTGTATTTATATTAATATTAATATTAAAAATAAATTCCATTATTAAAATAACGGTATTGGTCAGCCACATGTTGTATAGAATGTCAACATGTAGCCTGAAAACGACCAGCGCATCTGCCTGTGCTAGAACACAGGCAGGCTGGAGAGTGTCGCACTCTTCTTCTATATAGAGTGAGACGCTATTATGTACTCTTGATAGACTTTATCTTTGGAATGTAACGCAATTTTATAAATGCAGTTTTAAAATTGATACAATTTTGAATAAGATCCTGAGTGGATGTTCGGTTTTTTAATTATGCTGCGGGAAAACTAGTTCTGAGCACTCGATTTTTAGTTATGATTTAGGGTCGATTCATACTTACAGCCGTATGTCCATGAGTTAAAATTACGATATAATTTGATATAATAATTGAATCTACGATATAATCACCAAAAGCTGATTCTATAAACTATAAATTTTGAAAAATGTATCCGACTGAACGGTCATACGACTATATTTTTGTTTACTTGTTTATTATTTACATACCTCATGTTTTTGTGTGTGATATTTTCATATTGTAATGTATTGCTTACCTAAAGTCTGACAAACAATAGACGCGCCACTTACTTATTTTAGTGGCATGACTTCTACTTGCTCTACTCTTGATAGTGAAAATCTGTTCTTTATGTAACGAAATCACATGATTCATTTTCTCAAGTGGTGCAACTATTTTTTGTCAGACTTTAGTATGTTAACTGTTAAGCATTGTACCTATTGCGGTTCTAATACATACTCTGATATTTTTCGCTTATGTTTTATAATGAAATAAATTTCTGATAGTAAACAGTAAAAACTAATTGTTTTTAAGGGGGTAATGTCGTTTTCGTGGTTTTTGACATTTCAGTGTAATTTTTGCGCCCACAGAACTCAAGCTAAACACGGACTACGGCTTCGAAACTTTAACCACATTATCTTTAGGAAAATATCCCCACCCGTTTTTTTCCTTTTCTAAAAATAGTTCGTAGAGTCGGTGTTATGGGCTTTTGAAAATTTTAGAGAAAAGTCAAATTACGTGATTTTTGCACAAAAATGTCATTTTCTCAACGTAGAAACGACTTATCAACTATATCAAAAAAACGGGTGGGGATATCATGTCAGTGCATAACTGCAAAAAGTTTAGTAGTTGTTGGCTGATCTTGAGTTTCATAACTGTGGCGCAAAAATTAGTCAAAAAAACCGCTGATGGGGTGTATTCAAATGATTGCAGCAGTAAAATTGCAAAAGATAATCTGCTTTTAAATATAGGTTTTTTAAAGCTAGAAGGTGTAAAAAAATGTAAAAAAGACCGCTCTAGTTTTTGTTGAGGTTAAGTGCAGTTATGGTAGTTTAAAAAAACACCTAAAAACGCAATTACCCCCTTAAGTCCTGCCCTTTTTCAGTTTTTATCATTAGATTGGATAAGTTTACAGACGCTTGGGGTCTACTCCTAAATTTTAAGATTGTAGATCCATCGAATATAGAAGGCAGATTTTTGGTCTTTGAACTGAACTGAAAGACAAAGAGTTATGTGAAAAAATCATTACTATGTTTACACCGGTTTATTAATGTTACAATTACTAGGTAATTTAAGGCTGGATTCATACTCAGCTTGTGACCGTTCCACCGGCAAAATTACGAAATAATCGCGACAATACTCTAAAATCAGCTTATGATTATTTCGTAATTTTGCCCGCTGAACTGACATGCAGCTGTAAGTATGAATCGATCCTTACAGTGCTACCCAGAGCACATAGTGGGAAGACAAAGAGTATGACACTATTCCCATTGGCCAGCTTCCTGTACTTTTGGTGCCACCAAAATATTTTGACACTGCTAAGCCTAGAACAATTATTTAATTTTCTGCAAAGCATCTTCGACACCTGCAACTGCGCGCTGCACTAAGCCTTGTCGAATCTCTATGGGCTCGTTTTTGTAGTCCCCTGTTACGGCCATGGGAACATACATGTTGAAAAAGAAAGCTCCGAATCTCAAAGACAAATCATAGTCCTTTTGGATGTCTTCAAATGTCAGATCTAGGAGCAATTCTGAAATAAGAAAGTATATAGTTTTCGAAAGGTCACATGTTTGTAAGCTTTGTGAATCCATCCACTCGTTGTCAGTGCTTATGCTTGAAATTTGTAAATTGAGGTAATTTTTAGTTTTAGAACCGTTTCTCATCGTGAAAATGTCATCATCAAAGACGGCTGTGGTCTATAGATTAGTGTCAACCTGTCAACAAAGGTAGGGAGGGGACAGTCTTACGGAAAGAGCATCGGAATGACAGAGGTGATTTCGGAGCTTACTGGGCCAATGCTGAGCTGTCGTAAATCCCTTTAAATACCTAACGTGCCTATCTTACTTCACACTAGACTGCTACGGTCATCTCACGTACTGTGCTTAGCTGCCAGTGTTGTCAGTGTCTGATGATATCTCAGCAACAGATCTTGCGTGTGTGCCCTTCGGAGTTCAGGGGAAACACTTGCCACCAAAAATCGACCAATGTCTTCTGTCGGTCGACCCCTGTGTGCCACTTGCCAGTCCAGAAAGCCCAATAGGTCGTCCGTTGCTTTCCCTGAAAGCATTGATTTTCTATTGAGAAAAGATCAACGTAATCTAAAAGAAAAAAATGGATCCGCCTGGAATTGAACCCGTGCCGCTCTTGTCGACGTCGAGAATGCTAACCACTGCACCACAACCCCTAAAGACTCGTACGCCCTTATTTCTAATCTGCAACATTGGCGGACTATATACTTTGTGAGCAAAAACTGGTTTTTTGTCCGTTATGAACAGAAACGGGCCTACCGTTTTTGTCCGTTTTGACCATAATATTGTTTGCCCACAAGTCCCCATGGACAAGAACGGAAAACTCGTCTTCGGTTGGCTCTCTGACTGCGTTCACTGCAGCGGGTTCGTTCAGTTTCTCGACTTCTTCTCTAGTCAGCTAAAAATATATAAAGCATTTACATACGTTATTGAATATATAAGTTGATATTTAATCGTATTTCACTTGCCTGATTAATTAAAACATTACGATCAAAACTTAAGATCACTTCATGCTGATTTTTATGTGCAACTTTTTACTTAATCTGCGACAGTATAAGATCAGATTGTGCTGTGCTAAATTTCGAAATTGTTCCGGCTGAACTGACATACGGTTGTAAGTATGAATCGACCCTTACGGTATAATCGTTTGCGTATTCCGTTTTCATAATCTCCCAATGGCGGTCGATCATCCGACTAGCATCCTGCACAAATTCTCTGGCGGGTATTTGCACCACATCGCGCCACGAATCATCCAACATACCCGCGATTTGAACAGAAGCTATAATTTCCATTACCTAAATTTGAAACGTAACATTAAGGCTCGATGCAGACTTATGTCCGTACGTCCGTTGTGCCGGCAAAATTACGAAATAATAACGTCACTAATAGTCTATAATAAACTTACTTACGGCTATAAGTATGAATCGACCATTACTTGATTAGTGTTTTTTAATTGGTGGTTCAACGGATTACATAGATACCTAGCCTTAACTCAAATTGTCCAATTTGATCTAATGTGATGCACTTAATGTGCCAATACCTACCGTAAACACTACCGTAAAACACCGACGCATAGGCTGGGATCAGCAAAGCTGGGATTAGCAAAGATGTATTCAAACATTCTATATGTATTTCATACGGTCCCTTACTTAGAGCGAGTCTAAGTAAAACAAGCTTAGTTAATAGTCTACGCTCTGCCTACTTACATAGCTCAACCTCATAGTTTATTGACTAAACAATAGACGAAACCTGCTTCTGTAGCTCTTTCACCCTGTAAACTCTATAAGCTGAACTGGTTTTTACCTGATAACACTGTTGCAAACTCATGCCGTTTTTAAAGTCCGGTAGTTTTCCCAACACACTCCAATCTTCCATAAGAAGGAACCCATTTACAGACTCAGTCTGTTTTTTGGAGCCGTATATGCTAGGGGCGGCCACTTTTATTAAACGCCTGACTGCAGACAAGTAATCATAAATGTCACATTCAGTGTTGTGACCTTCCATTAGCATGCGGGTCATTTGGTCCTAAAAATAGAAAATTAGCACACATTGGCTGAGACTAACAAAGCGCGTTTAACTTTAGACTCGGTCTAAAACGTTCTTTTCGACTGAAATAGAAGATTGTAATGAAACACTGTGTATTTCGTATGAGAACGTGTTCGACTTAGACTAGGCATGGGCACGTTTACAAAAATCTGTAAACGTTTAAACGCTCGCGTTTACAGATGAGAAAACGCGTTTAAGCGTTTAAACGCGTTTTCCGGTTGTAAACGTTTTTTGACCGTTTAAACGTTTTTTGACCGTTCAAACGTTTAAACGTAAACGCGTTTAAACGCGGTTAAACGCGTTTAAGGGGGTAGTGTCGCGAAAGCAGTCGATTTTGCGCGACTATAAAACTTTTTCAGTGAAAGATAGGTCAATGTTCTATGTTTCAAGGCAAATATTTTTGCCAAGTTTCAGAAAAATTGATGCGGCATACAGTTAGCATTGAAGTCGCAAAGTCGGAAAAATGACGTTTTGAAAACCTATTCACATTCGATAATTTCGTCACAACTAAAAACTTTTTGTTTAGATTCTTTACACAAAGTAAAAGCACATATACTATAGTTTATGCACCCAAAATTTAGTACAAATTGCTTGAGTGGTTGTGGAGTAATGCCTCTTTGAACTGTGAAACTGTGCGTAACCTGTAAAGTACTCACAGCAATAATGATAAATTGTAAAAACTTTAGACACCTATTTTGAAATCAAAAGAAAAACGAACCTTCATTTTTCATTTTCCTTATTTGTGGCAAAAAATTGTGGGTCAAAACATTACATGTACTTCACAAGCTGGCCAATCTGATATCTGGCTTGATTTTTTGAACTTTTATGTTTCTATTGTGTGATGTCTGGCTCACAAATGGTGATTGGTTAAAAATATTGGTAGATATTGGTAGTCTAGTGTCTGGGAGTATTTATTTGACACCATATGGCATTTCACTAGTTTCTCAGTGAACGTACAATTTCAAAGCAAAAAGTTCTCCTTTTGCAGCCTATGAGCAAAACTGCTTTGGCGACACTACCACCTTAAACGTTTAAACGTTTAAACGTTTAACCGCGTTTAAACGTTGAAACGTTTAAACGGTTAGATAAGTGAGCGTTTAAACGCGTTTAAACGGTTAAACAAGTGAGCGTTTAAACGCGTTTAAACGTTTAAAGGGTTAAACAAGTTAGCGTTTAACCCTTTAATGCCCAGAGTATCACTGGCTAGACAGCCTCATTCTGACACCTTCTAGTTTTTTTTTACAATGCTCGAGCCACGTGCTGCGTAGAGTTCTGCCACTAGCAAATTTTCCGGGCCGGGCCGACTAGCGCGCTTCCGTGGGGTATCTCCCATGATCCTTTGGGCATGAAAGGGTTAAACGTTTAAACGGTTGAACAAGTAAGCTTAAACGTTTAAACGGTTAAACAAGTAAGCGTTTAAACGCGTATAAAACGTTTAAACGATTATACATGTAAGCGTTTAAACGTTTAAACGTTTAAACGTTTAAACGTTTAAACGTTTAAACGCGGTTAAACGTTTAAACGTACTAAACGTTAAACGGTTCGAAAACCGCGTTTTTTGAACCCGTAAACGTTTAAACGGTTCCAAACCGTTTAAACGTTTAAACGCGTTTAAACTGTTCAAACCGTTTAAACGTGCCCATGCCTAACTTAGGGCCAATTCCTAAAATGGACTTAACGGATTTATTTTAATCGGACTTAACTAGTGGATTTAACAAGCTGCAAAATCCAATTCCTAAAATACCGGATTTAACGAATTTAACTTGTCTCGCTGCATATTTTAAATCAGTTTAGTCGGACTTATTTGAGCACGTTGATGCGCTTGAATCCATTAAATCCGGCATTTTAGGAATTGGATTTTAATTAAATCCGACTATTTTTAATCCGACTTAATTAAGTCCGATCCAATTCCTAAAATACAAGATTTAAACTGTTCTTAATGCTTCCGTTTTGCTTCCAAGTGTCATTAAGCAAATCAGCCAATCAAAATATGGCTGATATTACATGTGATACCAGGAACAGCCAATTATAAGAAACTTAAGCCTACTAGTGAAATAATAGCGTGGGTTTGTGGTGCGTTATTAATTCCATCGTAATTTGTGTTTTTTCAACATATTTAGAGTAAAAAATTTTGTTTTTTCAATTGTACTCAGCAGTCAACTCGTACTGAAAGTTTATAAAGACATTTTAATGCGCCGATTCTAATAGCTTGGTAGTTTAGTGGTTAAGACTTTTGCTTCCCGCCCTACTAATCACAGTTCGAATCCAGGTTTAGAAATTTTGAAATTTCTTTTTTTTGCCTGCAATTAGGGTTGATAACCTTTTTAAGATACTTTAAACAACACTTTTTTGGGAAAATTTTACAAAATTTAGCTAAATTTTGGGTATTTTTGGTCGATCAGGGGGGGGGGAGGGTCCCCAAAATTTGACCGGAGAGGCCCCCCCAAGATTTTGACCCCGTTATATGTATGGTTGCTGCATATGTGAACGCATACGGGAGGATGCGCATCTCTGCATTTGTGTATAATGACAGCATGGAGCACGCGAACGGTAAGCATTATAGGTTTTTCAGCGGGAGTTTAAACGCAACTAAAATTGACAAAATTGTATAATAAAATAAGATTTTGAAAACCCTTTTTAGTTAACGGTTAAGTCACATTTAGCGTTTTTTGATGTTGCGTGCTTGTAATAGACATGAAGAACTACCAAATTTTATGAAATGAAAAAATTCTCCAGTTAAAAAGCAGCGAGGGTGTGTGTTTTTGCTTAATAATAGCCAATATTTAATGTATAACTAAAAAACAAAATGTCAAAACTTATGCAGTTGAAAAGCCCATTTTATGCGCTTTCATTTGACATATAGATCGTCCAAATTGGTTAAGGTAGTCTAAAGTTATAAGCGATTAAATGAGACGCATCCCGCCTTTAAATCCATTAAATCCGCGTAACGTTACGCGGATTTAAAATCCTACAATTTGCATGGAGTTTTAAATCCGAATATTAAACGGATTTAAATAAATCCATTTTTGGAATTGGATTTTTGCTCAGCGGACTTAATTAAGTCCAGCAGCACGTTTAATCCGAAAGTATTTTAGGAATTGAAACGGATTAAAAAGTTAAATCCGGTGGCATTTTAGGAATTGGATCGGACTAAAATAAGTCCGTTTAGTCAGTCTGAAACTTTGAATCCGATAAATCCGAAATCCAATTCCTAAATTCCGGATTTAATTAAGTCTAATCCGTTAAGTCCATTTTAGGAATTGGCCCTTAGACCGAGTCTTAACAAAATGTCGCTTTGTCAATCCCACCCATTGCAGACAATTTCTGTTTGATTTTTGGCTTTAGAACACAAAACACTTAACAAAACGACGTTTAGACTGTGTTTAGCTAAGACTGAATTTAGTCTGCCTTTATGCATACCTACCACTGTTAACACTATAGCAATTCAGCACAGCACAAAGGCGTTCATAGGCTGTAAGATGAAACAAAATCATACCGTAAATACCTGAAGCCTAAATTCCACGAAACCTGTTGATACAATGTTTCATGCACAACTTACAACCATCCTGTTTGCCTGCTCAGATTCCATTGCCCTGTCCATTTCATTCTGAATTTTGGCTACCGTTGGTAATTTCAGAACAACTCGGCTGGGTCGATTTATAGCTCCGTTGTCGACTTCAGGCCATTTTATATCGATTCTCAGAACCATAGAGCAATATCCTTTTCCTTCATCCAAACGTCGCATATTTTCGATATTTTCAGGCGATAATTTCAGTTGATCGACTAAAATTTTAGTCGCTTCTGAGCGGACAGCTGAATCGATCGTCATTTTCGGTTTATTTTATGAATGTTTGAACAGAGTGTGAACGCGAAATATTGCACTAATTGCGGCGTTTAGCTAAAACTGCCTTTATGCATTCCACTGATATTTAATTCTCGATAAAAGCGATTATGATAAGAAATCGAAGTTTACTGGTAAATTAATAGTAAACTAGGTATTTAAGCAAACCAGTGGCAGGAACCTTTAGTTGCGGTGGTCCACAAATTCAATGAAATTACAGAACTCAATTTCTTTAAATCTGTGATACAAGACTGAAAATTGCAGGTACAGAAATGTACTATCTGCAGACTCTAAACACAAAATAAGGAACAAAACAAAAAAAAAACTAGCAAAATTAAACATAAAAAATCGTCCACAATGTATTTTGTTAAAAAAGGTATTATAGGCAGGTTTTTGCAACGATTATAAAACTGGTTTATAAAATATATTTAGATGGAAGAATAGTCAGAATTCACGTAACAGCAAGTTTGCGTTGTAAAACTGACGTAGCTATGATAAGCTAGGTTAAAGTACTAACATGGAATACGTCCAAAATAAATATATTTTTATTATTATAAACATATTTTTACTAGCTTTCATTTAATATAGGTAGTTGGGTAAAGCCCTTTTCGTACTTGTCCATAAGAAAGGATGTCCATGATACCTTAGTTTTACGATAAAAGTTCTTGACAAAATTGCGTAGTCAGTAAAAGCTGCTTTTTGTGCTTTAGCGATTAAACTAAATTAAGGTGGTAGTGTCGCCAAAGCAGTTTTGCTCATAGGCTGCAAAATGAGAACTTTTTGATTTGAAATTGTACGTTCACTGAGAAACTACTGAAATGCCATATGGTGTCAAATAAATACAGACACTAGACTACCAATATCTACCAATATTTTTAACCAATCACCATTTGTGAGTCAGACATCACACAATAGAGACATAAAAGTTCAAAAAATCAAGCCAGATATCAGATTGGCCAGCTTGTGAAGTGCATGTAATGTTTTGACGCACCATTTTTTGCCACAAATATGAAAAATAAAAAATGAAGCTTCGTTTTTCTTTTGATTTCAAAATAAGTGTCTAAATTTTTTACAATTTCTCATTATTGCTGTGAGTACCTTACAGGTTACGCACAGTTTCACAGTTCAAACAGGCATTACTCCACAACGACTCAAGCAATTTGCACTAAATTTTGTGTGCATAAACTAGAGCATATGTGCTTTTACTTTGTGTAAAAAATCTAAACGAAAAGTTTTTTTAATTGTGACGAAATTATCGAATGTGAATAGGTTTTCAAAACGTCATTTTTCCGACTTTGCGACTTCACTGCTAACTGTATGCTGCATAAATTTTTCTGAAACTTGGCAAAAATATTTGCCTTGAAACATTTTTTTAGAATATATAAAGAACAATGACCTATCTTTTACTGAAAAAGTTTTATAGTCGCGCAAAGTCGACTGCTTTCGCGACACTACCCCCTTAAACGCAAACAACAACTACAACAAATTATAAATGTTATTTACTGCAATTGTTAGACTCGATTAATACCTACAGCCGTATGTCCGTTCAGCCTGCAGAATGACGTCACTAGCAGCTTAGTGCAGTGGATCAGCCAGCGCATGTGGCGTCATTATTTCGTCATTTTGTCGGCTAAACGGGCATACGGCTGTAAGTATGAATCGAGCCTTACACTGAATTCCGGATACAAAACATATCCATGATTGACTGAACCATGCTTTAAGGTTGAATCATTCTGACAGCAGCACCAAGTTAGAACATTTTTATTAACACGACCAAAAAGAACATAAACATATTACTAAATAACAAACAATCAGAAATCAGTTATTAATTTTTTCTAAAGCGTCTTTTGCTCCTGCTACCGCGCGTTTGACCAAAGCTCTGCGATAATCTAATGGCTCATTTTTGTAGAATCCTGTTACTTGTATTGGCATGTACAAATGTGCAAAGAATGCTCCACAACGCAAAGATTGCAGATAATAATCTTTCTGAACGTCCTCAAATGAAAGATCCAATTTCAAACCTGCAAAAAATAGTTTCGGGTTAGATTATCTCATATACTTGTCGCCAAGAATAGCAAGATAGAGGAAAGTAGCTTCATGCATACTTGAGAAAGTAGCTGGTCTGATTTTTACGCGGCGGCCTCAGCCGCCGCGTATATACTATAGTGCAATCGTCTTCTATGATTGCATGTAGTTCTAGTGTTAAACTGGAGGCAGGTCTTGGAAAAGCACTGTTTGTGTGGGCATGTGTATTATTCTGTACACGTAGCTAATATGCATCCTACGTAATTGTGTAGTGCGTAGCTACAGAAGACTGTTGTGCGAGCGTGTGTCAGACCATACATTACATGTACGGTCACGGAAAAGTAATCTCATGGAACAGTGTTGGCATGAAACCTGTTGGAACAATGTTTCGTAGATTAGTTATCATCGTGTTTGGAGCCAAGTGAAATCAAACTTTATCATCACGTTGTGATTGTCGACTTTACGATGTGGGTCATATCGACAGTACAAGTTCGTATATGCGATCCAAAGCAACTGTATGAATTTTGCGTTTCGACCTCAAACTTCAGTTAATTGGCAAAATTTTGCGTAATTTAAGAATCTTTTTGAGCAATCAACCGAACGCACAAGTCTAACTACGACCCCAAATATTGGCTTTATATGGTGGCAGAAGTATTACAGTTTACACATCCCTAAGTGAAGGGGAAGTTTCTCATCATTGAAGTCGCGCAAAGACACGTACTGAAATGTGTCTACTAGACAATCGTCTAGACATTTGCACACAAACACAATCTTGCAACATTGTTCTAGTTAACACAAGAGTCGAGCATTGTTAGTTCCTGGCAAGGGTTCGAGGTTGCCCACGACCAGCGTTTATCTCTCGCACACACCTTATAATATGTCCAAACAGCCATGAGCCATCCCACGTAATCTACATGTCAGATGACCATAGGCATCCTATAGGCTGACCTAAAATGCTAATGTTCTGTTTGGCGTTTTGCAAATAAAAGTATAATTTCCTTTAGAATTTTAGATTGTCATTTAGTTCAGTCGCAGTCAGTGATAAGTTAACCCACAATTAGGCTCCATTTTTTGACCAAACAGTTGCCTCTTTTTCTCAAAACTTTAACCTTCTTTCAGCCACTAGAGAAGTAGTCGCAGTAGCGAGTGACCCAAAATTTTGAAGACATTTCCGTTTTCCAATTATATCAAAAGTTTTGGTCGTGGCAGTTTAAAACTCTGTAGATCTCATTGCAAAAATGTCATCTTATCCACAAGCCTTGTAAATAGCTTTGTAAATCTGTTATTAGCAATATAACTTATTGATCACTAATTTTGATGCGGCGTCAGCGGTTGCCGACACTACAGCGGAGGTTGGCACGCGATTTCTAGCGTGCATATGTATCGTTACCTAACAGGGCCAAACGAAATTTTGGAACCCATATTGAACTGAAAAAATCGCTATTGCGGCACCCGCAAACGCAAGTTAAAACTCATTAGTTGACTGCAGCTCCATGTGTAGATTTTTAAAATTAAAATTTTAACATATGAGTTTTCTGATATGGCAGCATTTTTAACCTTTAGCGCTAACAATGCCCGCTGAGCTGCTGACAATGCTGGCTAAGCTGCTGACAATGCCGGCTAATCTGAGAGTTTTGATGTTTAGCTACAAATGTTCGCTTTAAAATATTTTGGTGCCGCGTTTTATATTCGAAGAATATCCTCAGCACTGTAAGCATGTCACAGCGAATTATATCCAAAATTAATTTAACTCTACTCGCAAAACGTGCTTGTTTGGCCTATAATTCATTGGACTGCTGAACGGACATACGGCTGTAAGTATGAATCGACCGTTAGCTTTCGGGTCGATTCCTGCTTACAACCACAAGCTGATCTGATACATATTTACGGCCGATTGCACCAACTTATTCTCGAGCTATTACAGAATAGGTTTTATCTCGAGGATTTATTCTACACCTTTTCCCTGCACCGTTAGCGAATAGCTGGAGAATAACTATGTATTATCGAGAACAGCTGGAGAATAAATTATTCTCCAGCTGTCCAATAAAACGGTGGCTGCATCATTGTTATCCAATCACAGCCGAGCAGAGAGCCAATCACTGTCAATTGAGCTGGAGAATAAGCCAACATAAGCCCCGCCTACTGTTTTGTTGTGAGAGCAGATTTGTTTCCCGTCCGCTCACCGAATCTAAGTCGACTTGAGCTCAGTCAGTAACCTGATGGCGAACGAAACCAACCGAAACGTTTTCATACATTTTTGTCTTGGTGTTTTTACTCTAAAGTTGAATAAACATAAATATGTTAAAAATATGGAAATTGGTAATTTTTTCTAAGTTATATTAGGTTATTCATCAGCTATTCCTGGTCTAGGATTAGCTTGCACATTACAGGAAAATGGCTAGAAAATAAACTATTCTTTAGCCTTGGTTAGTGCAATAATGTTCGCTATTTTTCAGTTATTCCTGAGCTGTTACGTGACTATTCCAGAGCTATTCCCCAACTTCGAGAATAACTATTCTCGAGCTTAAATATTGGTCAAATGAAAATTTGTTTTATTCCTGAGCTATTCTCGAGCTATTCCTATTCTTCAGCTATTCTTTGTTGGTGCAATCCTGTGTTAATGGCGTGATTATTTAGTAATTTTGCCGGCTGAACGGACATACGGCTGTAAGTATAAAATAAATCGACCCTTAGGTTAGTAGGTATACCGTGTTTTTCTGCAAGAGATTTGAGCGTCTCGTAATATCTCCGCAACAAATCTTCGGTGTGTTTTCTTCTCAGCTCCGTGGAGACACATTGCACCAAAAAGTGGCCAATATCTTGCGTTGGTCGACCCCTGTGTGCTGCTTGCCAGTCGAAGAATCCCAAAATGCTATCTGACAACTCGCCTAAATTGCAAGAAATTCTTAGGTTTTTTAACTGCATCAAATATCAGTTGTATAAACATTTTAAAGGCCGTTGTAATTGTTCGAATTTTATAAAAAATGAAATGCTGTAATTTTAATGCTCGATTCATACCTTCGTCCGTTCAGCCTGCAGAATGACGTCACTAGCAGCCTAGTGCAGTGAATCAGCCAGCGAATGTGACGTCATTTCGTCATTTTGTCAGCTGAACGGACATACGGCTGTAAGTATGAATCGACCCCACACAAAAAACTCAAATTTCAACTATGATTTTATGAAGAAAACTCAGTTAAGATAAACGGTCGTTAAAATCTTTATACAATTGGCCCCAGGTTAACTTGATTAATCTTTATACATCACCCAGAATTTGCAGCTTCATGCAAGTTTAGGTTTACAGTTTCGTTAATCCTAGCTAAATATTACCAAGTAGAAAAATTAATCTATCAGTGTGAGAAAGGCAGCACCAAACTTGTTTCTCAAAGGCGTCTTTAAGATGTTATACTGCGGCCCCCGGTCTTATGTCATCCGCGTGAGCTGGCGGGCTAGTCTCAGTGTCCGTGACCGGTGCCTATCTGTGCCGGAGAGCACGCAGTAAAACAACTTGACGCTGAGAGCGTCGAACTACAAGTCTAGAACTCGCTCAATGACAGGTTCGGGAGCACTCTAATTATTACCCCTACGGGCCCTAGTAACACAAACGCAGCGACCAAATATAGCACCAGTACACGCGAACGCAAGGCTAAAAATAAGGCTTTATTGAAGAGCCTCCAAACATACAAAATTTATATAGTGGAACGAATTGTAAAATACAGTATCAAACACGCGACTAATAACAAACTAAACAGTAAATTTGGTCTCCTCACTCAGGAGCGCCGGTCCACTAAACTCAGAGTTACTCCCTGCTGAAATCTGTGAATTTCCCCCGATAATTTAAACCCGACCGGCGTCCGCCATTCCCCTCAAGCCAACCGGCTAGCTTGCATTGCACCTTCTTTTTTACTATTCAAAACTTATCATTTTAGGCTCAGAATAAACTTCCCTTTTCAGAGTACAACTCAAAATATAATTAGGA
>JASANF010019349.1:0-15481 GCA_030248245.1 Trissonchulus sp. WLG1_4 | reverse complement strand
AATTAGACACACAAAAGGTGTTCAACTTTGCACTCAGTCGAAAACATTTTAGCTATTTGAGAGAAACAGAACATTTTCGAAATTTCCGTGTGTCTAATTTATGGCAAAAAAGTTATACCCATTAAAGTTAAAGTTAAAGTAAGGCCAAGGCTTAGATGTAAGTTAAAGTAACAGTTTAAGTAAGGCTCGGGCGTTAATTTAAGTTAAAGTTAAAGTAAGTCCAAAATCAATGACTTTTAAAGGTGTTTTAATTAAAGGTAAAGGTGTTTTAATTTAATTAAAGTTACAGTTAAAGTAAGACCTCTAACTTTTTTGCAGTTAAAGTTAAAATTAAAGTATGACCACTAACTTTTTTTATTTCAGTTGAAGTTAATAAAAAAGTTAGGAGTCAACTCTAACTTTAACTTAAATTAAAATACCCTTACTTTAAAGTCATTTTAAAAAAGTTATATAAAAGTAACTGATTTTCGGCTGACTTTAACTTCAACTTAAATTACCGCTTGACCGTTGCTTTAATTTTAACTTTAGTTTCAAATAGGTAAAATGGTGTAACTTTTTTGCTCTACAAACATACCAACGACTGTAAACATGTATGGAATTGCAGTGCGCGACCCAAAATGCCTGGACGGGCAGGAGCCACTGAAGGACGACGCGGGGGAGTTCGTGCGCTGCGCCAACAGCCCCTGTCCGGCCGACTACCGGTGCACCGCCGCAGAGATACCCTTCTTCATGGTCTGTTGTCCTTTCCCCAGGCCCAACGGGGGAGGGAACGGGCGGCACGGGGGAAAGTGTCGTAAGTTATCAGTTATCATTAGTAGGCTGTAATCTGTATTCACTACCATCAGTAGATAATGTAGGTTAGTCGTAGTGTCCTTCCGTAGAATTTAGATTGATTGATTTAAAATAAGTCGTTATTTTTGATTTTTTAAGTTGTGGCTCATTGCAGTTTGGGTTTAACTCCTGAAATTTTAAATTTCAAAAATTTATTATTTCACTCGCTACCCATGACATCGATAAACAAAATCAGCTAAATATAATTTATCAAGAACACCACCATAAATGTCATCTAAATCTTCTATATTTTCAGAATGCAACGCGGACAACAACTGTCCCCCAGGACCCCCAGGGACTCCCGGGACAGCTGGGGAACCGGGCGAGCCAGGAACGCCGGGAGAGCCAGGAATCCCCGGGGAGGACGGGACACCGGGCACGGACACCGTGGAGCAGGAGTGTCCCCCCTGCGAACCCGGACCGCCCGGAGGACCCGGCCCAGACGGAGCGCCAGGTTAGCAATATGCAAATTAGGTTAAAACACTTTTGTAACTTTACCCGCCAATAAGGTTAGAGTCAAAGGACTTTTTTGACCTGGCTTAGCGTAACATCTAGCTGTGTGGTACAATAGAGCATCATACTATCCTAGACGAGAAGGTGGGTGAACCTACCACATTGTTTTGTTTTCGTACGCAGAAATACAGTATACACACGACATTTCAATTTCACACTTCTCAGAAAGTCAGAACAGTCACAGACCTAGTTTAGATCGAGTATAGTCCACTGTCCGGTGTCCTCTCAACCAATCAGAGTCAGAAGACAGTGTCTAGTTGAAGTTCCTGTCTGCTAATTTAGTTCTAGGTGTATATGTGATTAAATTGGGGATGACTTTTTGACCGAATAAAATTTAGTATTCGGTCTTAAACTAAACTAGCAGAGGCAAAGCGTGTCAATTTCCAGAATGTGTATATACATACGTTTCTATTTTAGGTCCGCCCGGTCCCGCTGGCAATCCCGGAGCTCCCGGTCCCGGCGGCCGACCCGGCGACAATGGACCTAGAGGCCCGCCCGGCCCGTCGGGACCAGCAGGTCCGGGAGGTGGTCCGGGGGGTCCAGGGCCGAAGGGACCCCCAGGGCAGACAGGGGGCAAGGGTCCGAGCGGTCCCCCCGGCCCAGATGGGGGGCCAGGACCCCAGGGAGATAGGGGGGCCGACGGGCGGCCCGGAAATGGAGGGACTCCAGGCCCGGCCGGACCCGCGGGGGGACCAGGAAGCCCCGGACCCAAGGGACCCCCCGGACCTCCCGGAAGCCCTGGCGGGAATGGGGATCCCGGAAACGATGCCCAGTATTGTCCCTGTCCCGCTCGCTCTGTGGGTGCTGGAGCTTTGCTGAACGGACGACGAGTGGTCACGGTCAAGTCCAACCGGAAAACTAAAACCAAACTCAACAGACGAAACTAAAAAACTAACCCAATTTTGTACTAACATAGCGACTGACATCAGGCACTAAAAGAATGAAACATTTGAGATATAATAAATTTACAGGTTTCTAATTAGATTTTGTTATTGGAAATTTACAATTAAGTTTTTTAACGTAATGCAAGTTCTTTTGCTGCACAAACATACAAACAAGCAAACAAACGTTTAGTATATTGTTGTGCCGTGTTAACTCTGTCTAACCAACTCCAATTAACCAAATACCTAATTTGCCATATCTACCTTCACTCATACCTAATACTTACTTATTATTATTGTATAATTATATGCTAAACCATATATGTAATAAATGTACCTGCCATAATCTTAGTTCGAACATTATTTAGTGGTTTTATTTTTTCAATGGTTAAAAGTTACAAAATATATAAAATTTACGGCCGCTTGCACCAACCTTCTCCTACTATTCTGATTCTTTTGCTATTCTCGAGTGCTGTTCACCATCTTACAATTTTCAAAAATTATATTCAATGTGTGGTAATTAGTTAATGTGGACCCATTATCGAGAAAACAGTAAAAACAAATCTAATGAATAGGTACGTCTTTACGGTTGAATGAGATCAGCTATTCTTATATTATTCTATTCTCGAGCTATTCTATTTCGGTACAAGCCAGTGTTAGTCGATAGAATTTTTTAATGAATAAATGAAATTGTTAAATTTTTTAGCAATGAGGCTTAGCTTAAATTTTTTTCAAATGTACCTAAATTAATGTTTCGCAACAAACCCTCCTAACAAACATGCCCATGTTACTAAACTTGTCTGTGTATAAATGCTTCAGTGGTTAATGTAATCAATATTTGATTAACGGGTTTGCCTATTTGAGGAATTCAAGCAACATTGGTTTTTGGCTATTATGTAGTTAGTTAATTTTACAGTCAGCATAATTTGGCGTAAAACATTATAGGTATACAAAAATTTAGCCTATTTCTAAAAATCCAATGGGTAAACTCGAGTATGATTGTGCCAAAGGTATTTTGCTTTGTAAATTGACCCTACTAATTGTTGATAACCTATTCTTATTAAATACAATAACAAAACTACTAATAAACTTCGCCTTTCAATCAGATTTTGTCTTTCTTATCGATAGTTGTACATAACCGAAATCAATATTCGTTTGGTAAATCATGCGACCAAACGCACTGCTTTGTGGTTAGGGGGGTTGCACCGATTAAGGGACAATCCCAAATAAGGGACAGATTTTCTTATTTTGCATGGGGCAGACTTGATTGGTCAATTTATGTCACATGACAGGCATCACCTGATAGCCCATCCAATTATCTATATCGCTGCAAACTTGGATTTGTAATATCAGTTTTTTATGGGTGGCGGTGCAAGAGATTACATGCTCGTCCAGTTGTGTAGTCAAGAATCCGTGTTTCAAGGATTTCAAAATGGATTTATTTTTCAGTGGCGCAAGTAAAATTTTTAGTTAATCGCTATAATTTTTATATCACTTTGAAGCCTATTCATTAAGCTACCTTTTGGCATTTAGTTTTTTTAGTTTCACGTTGATTTAAAGTTTTTACGAAGGTTTTAAGACTTGGGGCTAATATTTTCAAAATGCACCAATTTAGGGACAGCTGGCGCCTATTAGGGGACAGCTTATACCAAATAAGGGACAGCTTTAATTAAACTAAATAAGGGACAGTTGCCGTTTTAGTTGTTTCAATTAGTATACACAATGGCTCATAGCATTATTACGCATGGTAAATATAACTTATATATTGACGAAAATTCATCAAGTTTACGAAAAACAGTGATAAATGGTCAACACCTATGTGTATTATTACTGTATGTATATATAAGAAATATACGGGCAGTGCAGCCAAAACCAGGGGTAGACGCGGGTCAGAATTTTCGACCCGTGAGGCCGTGACCCAATCCAACCCGCGGCTCGACACTCGTGGGTAACCCGTGACCCAACCCGCGCCATAAAACCCGACCCGCGACCCACGTAGACACACCACTCCATAGACATAACCCTACCTGATAATTAATTGTTTTTTAGCTGTTGCCCATGTATAATTTCCGTTTGCAAAGTGCACATCTGTACCTGAATCGTTTGCATTGCTACATATGTACCTTAAAGGAATGGTACTATTACACGGTACTCAAATTTCTGTAAATTGGAGACCGACATAGTAATTTTTAGGTTTCGCGGGTCGAAAAAAATTTGTTGACCCACGCAGCCTGAAATGGGTACCCGCGGGTAGACCCCCGACTCAAATTTTTCGACCCAACCCAACCCGGGTACCCAGTACCCACGACCCGCGTCAACCCCTGGCCAAAACGGTTATAGATGGAAATCTGTTGTCTTTATCCGAATATAAATCCGTATTCATTAGATTTTTTTCACTGTTTCCTCGATAATAAGTCCACATTAACGAATTACCATACCTTGAATATATTTTTTGAAAATTGTAAGATGGTGAACAGCACTCGAGAATAGCAAAAGAATAAGAATAGCTCGAGAATAAGGTTGGTGCAAGCGGCCGTTGATGTAATAACTTATGCCAGTGCAAAGGGTAAAATATGCTGTTAACACAGATCGTAAAGCCATGTCCCATGATATACCACACGAAATTTCAAGTGGATTGGTTAACATTAAAGTTCGCAGCTTACATTTGAAGTTGCAGACATAAATTTGGCAAAAATAGGGTAATGCGGTCACTGATGTCGGCTATTATGGTCAAAAATAGGGTATTATGGTCAACGAGCAAATCAGTGCAGAAATGAGCATAGCCTATCGCTTGTGGATAAAAATCAAACTTTTAGACGCTTTTATTAAAATAAACACAAAAAACGATTGGTAAAGGACCATTAAAAGAAAAAACAGTTAGTAAATACGCAAGATGACAAAATTATTGTGTTTAGCTTTCAGTTTTTAGCATACACCTGCGAAATTACAGTTTTATATATTGACATAATTTAGTTTTTAAGTTTATTTTTCTGCAATTTTATTACTAATGGTCAGGCAGCTTACTGTACCTGTTCACAAATCACAACTACTAAGCGTCTGCAACAGGCAAGTAGATATACTATCATTGACTAAACTCTGGCCAAAATTGTTGCAGCCTGAGACAAAAAGAAACACGCGATATCATTACGAAAAGAACTAATTACAACCATCAAGAGTACAGTAAGTAGTCGCAGAAATCACGCCACCTGTTTTATCTCAGGGTTCATCATTTTTTGGTCAGACTTTAGTGTATTGACAAAAGCTAAAATCACAGTCATAAATTCACACACTTTTTTTTATAAAATAGGGTAATTCTTTATGCAAAAAATTTTTTTAAGTTTATTCGAAGTAACATTAACTAGTCAAATGGCTACAACGGGTTGCCTACGTAGGCATAGGAGTAGAAGATCCCTTAATATTCTAGGCAGTGGACCTTCTATTTGTGTTCAAGATCTCAAATTACCCCTAGAAACATCAAATCTCAGTTTCAAAAATTGGACCCCTAAGGATGCCCTTTTTTTGAGGGTCACGTTGTAACGTAGCAGTGGTCAGCGCAGTGGGCGGGTCTTGCAATTTGCAATGACAGCCGCGTTGGAAAGTGTAGTTGGAATTTCTACTTCGGTTTATAAAGCCTGTTAGAAAAGTTAGTCGCTGGCCAGGATGGTGTAGTGGTCTGCACGTCTGCCATATTCCGGATTGTAGCAGAAGGCACAGCTTCGACTCCTGTCCTGGTCTTTTCAAAAAATATAGGGGGGCGAACACCCCCTCCACCTTTCAACGTGATTCGGCCCCCCGTGGGATCACGGAGCCAGCAATGTAGGGAGCACAAGCACTGAAGGGAGGACCCTTCCACCAAAGTTTGTTTAAACTAAACGCTTACATGTACAATATTTTAAACGGTTTATACGCGTTTAAGCACTCACTTGTTTAACCGTATAAACGTTTAATCGTTACGCTCACGTGACACGGTCATGTGCGCCTTTATTTGAAAGGCCTTCTCAAGTCTAGACGAATTATGTTAGTGTCATGTTTGCACGTCATTCCTCGCGTACGCGGGAGGCCTTTTAACCCATTGTGACTAACTATAATCAAATCATGTTAGATCAAGGCTTTTTACAATTAAATTTTAACCGGATTTTATAAAAAAGCAAAATATTTACCATTCAAATGCTCTCAAACTTAAGTCTGTTGTCGAACCAGTCTAAACTAGACGCACTAGTCTTGTAATATTAATAATAAGAGACATGACAGATACAGTCCCGGCGAGAAATAGTGTCCGTTCGTCTTCGCGAAGACGAAGATGTGACAGCCATTCGCGAATTCGCGAACAGTAAATTAGCACGAAGGCAAGCTGTAAAATATTTGTGCCAAGCTAGTGTGCCAAGGCCCAGTCTGGCTACATAGGCGTGAAATACGTACGCTACGCGCATTTACGCCTATGTGCATAAGCAGGCTTGACCCCTTGGCCTGAGAAGGAATGTGCAAAGAGGACATTAATTACGAACGGGAAATATTCGCGAAGCCGCGAAGAAAAGGTCTTTGCTTTCGCGAAAATAGGTACCCTAGTTATGGCCGGGACTGTACAATAGGGGTGCCTTTGCTTCGCAATTGGTCGGCAGCCCAACAAATAGTTTTGCGAAAAATGCCGAAAACCTTTCTAAACATTAAACAAATGTGAGCGGCAGATTAAAAATCTTTCGAAGAGATGTTTCTTCCAACTGATGTCTATTCCACCAATTCTGCACTGAAAATTATTAATGTAGGTTAAGACTGCACTGTTACTGCGGCCATAAATCAAAACTTAATAAATTTTGAATGAAACTGCTGCTTTTTCTTAGTAATGTAACCGTAATAACTAGCAAGACAGGCGATTTATATGATTGACCGTATTACCCTTCATTGACCATAATACCCGACGTCATCGACCATAAATGCCTATCTGTGACCATATTACCCCACAAATTTCACTGTATAATTTCTACCTAAAATTTGAATCAAAGTAGGAAATTTTCCAAGGAATAAATAGAGCATAAACTGGGAATTCTTCTAGTATAAAAATCATAGCAATTGGTCAACCATAAGAGTTTATTCAAGTTCGCAAACCTTAACCAAATTTCACAATGTCTTATGCGCAAAACAGCCAAAACCCAGTTTGCGACATTCAATTGAAGACTTGTCAGGCTGCAGAGAACGTCACGTGACGAAATTTGGCCAATAGATTGTCCATATATTCAGAGCTTATTTTTGAGAGAAAGAGCTCCGAACAGCCATTGGATCAATTTATCCATGACTTTAAAGTTAACCCTGACCATATTACCCTATTTGATCATATTACCCCGTTTTACCCTAATACTTCATTAGGCATGCCTAATTAGGCGTGCATGCATAAGGCTCATGATAAACAATTGTTCCAAGCTTTTGCCTTTACAATTAATTTTAATCCTTAAAAATTATGCTTAAAAATGTCATTCCAAATTTTCTAGATTACGTGGACTTAATTAACTTTTAGTGTGCCGCTTTTCAGTCAGACAAAAAGACTATGTACGCTATTGATTGAATACATGTATGAGGGCGGGCGGCGATGGGGGGCACCCCCCAAATCGAGGGGCCGGGGGGCAGGGTCCCCAAAATTTCGAAAAATTGGCCCTTTCTTGGGAAAATTTTACAAAATTTGGTAAAATTTAGGGTATTTTTGGTCGATCAGGGGGGGAGGGTCCCCAAAATTTAGCCGGAGAAGCCCCGCAATCTTTTGACTCTGTTACATGCATGCGCTAACGCTTATGTTGGTAAATCCGTTTAGTTAACTGGTAGTTTAGGAATGTGTTTAGACTACGCCGCTAGCTACAAAGCCTATTTCAACTCGTCTAGTCCGTTTTGCCATTCCTAAACCTCAGATTATAAAATGAGTTCAATCCGTTTAATCTGAGGAATGGGCCCGTAGATATGCAAATAAGAGCTTAATTTTGGACTCAGCTGGCCACTAACCACCTCCTAAGTATATTGTTTTTGTGTTTCTGTCTTGTAAATTTTGTTTTGCTACTTTGGTTTTAATCAGGATAACGTTTTTAATACTTTGCTCAGCTGATATGTTTGTTTTCTAGAACTAAATTGTCTCATTTCGTCCCTTATTTAGTTTCATATTTGCTGTCCCTTAATTGGTATGCTTTGTCCCTTGTTTGGCACCAGCTGTCCCTTATTTAGTCTTATTTGCAAAAAGTGTAGCCTGTTCACTTTGTTCAAATAAAAATGTCGTTTAATTTCAAAATTTAAAATATCCAGGTTGAGAAATAGGTGCACTAAAAGCAGCTCTTTCATTTGACATGTCGATTATGCTTATGTGATACGTATTTGCGAAGTTAGAGCAAAATTTCGGAAAAAAACTAAGAATTTTGACCAAGTGGAAAAATAGTGTCCCTTAATCGGTGCAACCCCCCTAAGTTGCTGAATCGTATTTTCGTACTCAACTAGATCAGTTTCATAGTTACTGCTGTATTTATTCGAAGGCTGTTGTCTTATCAAAATCACTTTTAAATCTACTCTGTTAGTACTATTAATTTATTTATCAGATATGTACCATACTACCATCATACTTTTATGTTATAGACTTGATATACATATATACGTAGCTTAGCTTAGCTATTCTATTTAAATTTCCAACCATTAACATTTCTATGAATGACTCAAGGGAAGGGCATTTAAGTTAACAGATGACTAAAAGGACACGCGCCGCACAGACCACCACATGAAATGGCTGGGGCTGGCTTAATTAAAACCACAACGCACACACTTATATACTGTTGCTGATTAATTCCATGTTTCAAAGGGCTCCCGATTTCTAATAATGCATTAAACGGCTTTGTCGTATTATTTCATATAGGGTATGGCTATTTCGTGTCAAAACTGCGTAGTGTGTACGAAGTCTACACATGTGAAATTAAATTCTGTTGTATGTAAACCATCAACGAAAGCTATTCATTCCCTACATATATGTATATATAGTCCTAGTGTAAGGGGGGGCACCCCCTCTCTTACAATATTACTGTAGTACAATATTACAGTATGAAACATGGTGGCAGTCGAGGAGAAAGATTTTATCTAGTAGCGCATAGCGGTCACTAGATGTCCACATATTTTGTTTTAAAGTAAAGTTCATTGAAATGTATTAGAAAAATCTGTTAACTTTCGGGGACGTGCGTTCAAGTTTGAACATTTCAGACGGTCAGCGAAACTTAGAAAGTTGTGGGGGTGACTACAGGTTGTGAGCTGTTATCAAAATTTTGGGAAAAGGGTTTTTAAAAAAGAATAAGTTTCAATTTAACAAAGGAGTTTACTCCCCCACTGACAGCTCACAACCTGGGGTTTTAACCCATTTGATTCAGGCGGCTGGACGGAGCGATTTGGGAGGATGACATATAATTATTAGCGATTATTAGTGGTATTGAATTGGCTAATTGGTTGTATTTTGACGTTATTAGTAAAGAGAATTTGTTGACTGAATCGGTACTAATTTGCTTACTATTGGACTATACCCACCTGCGCGGTTACAACTATGGCGCTGCGAGTAGGGTGGGAAACTGTCTTTCTGGCCTGAACAATCGGGTAATTGGACAATTTTATTTCGCCGTGCTTCGAGATTTCGTATTTAATTTTATTTCATACTTCGATCGTGTCCACAACGTTGTTGCTACTGTTATTAACAATTCACCACGATTCGAATCGAACTGGCAAATTCTAAGGGGGC
Organism: Trissonchulus sp. WLG1_4; assembly: GCA_030248245.1. NCBI lineage: Eukaryota > Metazoa > Nematoda > Enoplea > Enoplida > Ironidae > Trissonchulus > Trissonchulus sp. WLG1_4. Next base: position 5,515 of record JASANF010019349.1, on the reverse strand, counting down.
CAAAAGTTTAATCATACTGTCAAAACCGGGGGATTGATTTGTGCCTGTTCAACTGAAAGCGGGGGTCATTGTGCCATTGCCAACGACTGCCAAGACTGCCCCTCTGTTCCAAACAATCGGCTCGGTTCATTGCGCGGTAACTTCGACTGCCAAAACTGCGACTCATCCAAACAAGCGGCTCGGTTCATTCTGCGGTAACTTTTGGTAATAGTTTATGCCGAATGATGAATATTGTGTACTGTCAGTTACTCAATTATTGGGTAGCAATCTATCGTAGCTGTATATAGCATGTATTAGTTGTAGAACCTTAGTAAGCAGTGGACTGAATTCTGTATGCTTCAAAATTCAAAAGTATTCTTTATAGTTTAATTTAGTAAGTAAAGTAGTGGACTATCTGCATCAAAAAAAATATCAAATGTATTCGGTATAGTTAGCAACAATTGTGTATACCTAATATAAATTCCGTTTATTAATGTTTGTAAGCCATATTTTCAGTTCCTCAGTGTTTTTTTTTGTTTTGTCAAATGCTCGGTTTCTTAGAATTATTTGGTGGACGGTTTGGATAATTATTTTGTTTTTGTTTGGTTTTTGAAATTACTGTGTCGTGACTGCAACGGTTTTGGGTTGATATGGATCAACCTAGTGAAAGAGGGTCCGGTTTTGGCCTCTCGCCTGGATCTTTTTCAGGCCGCCCAGGGGAAAGGTTTGATTCCTGGCTGTGTACATTTGAAAGGTATATAACTGCAAATAGGGTGACTAATGATGATAGGAAAGCTGCAATTCTACCGTCGTATTTGCGGGGGGCGGCAGAAATTGTGTATAATGGGTTAGCTGCAGATGATAAAAGTGACTATCATCGCTTAGTAGCGGCCTTGCGTAGGCAGTTTTCTTCTGATTTCACTGCTGATCTAGAGGCAGACTTGTTGATGACTAGGCGACAAGGAGAGGCTGAACCTGTTACAGACTATGCTTTTGAGGTGCAACGGCTTGTTCAAGATGTGTTCGGCAGTGTAGACAGTGCAGCGCAGGACATTTTGCTTAGGAAGCATTTCCTGCACAGATTGCTGCCAAGACTGTACCAGTTTGTTACCTCTCCGCAACCGCCGTCCACGTTTGAAGAAGCCGTTGCACGAGCGCGCGCGCAAGAGGCACGCGACCATCTGTTGTTTAATTCTGCCCCCTGGTTGAATCGTGGAATACCAGGGCAAACTAGACGAGAATTTCCTGCCCCTCGACACCCCGACCGCAGAAACGAAGACCGCCGATGCCAAGACCAGTGCCGGCGCCCGGCCTTCGCCAACAGCGCCCAGCGACGTGAGGCACCGAGTAACCAGGTAAGTTCAAATGATTTAATCAAGTTAGAAAAACGCATGACGGATTTGTTTCAAAACTCGGTAGACCAGCTGCGACAGGCGTTAACTTCGGCGTCGCGAAATACTAACAATGGACCTCCACCAGGCACCGGACGAACAGGGCATTTAGACACCTACCGACGAAATCAAGCAAATTTTCAGCCCAATCACCGGATACCCCGATGTTACAAATGCGGTCAATCTGGGCACATGCAATGGAGCTGCCCGCAGAGTGGATTTATGCAACGATCAGACAATTTTCGGTTCGCAAATAGAAGAAGCTATATGCGGGGAACAACTCGCCCAGCTTACCCATCTGGCCCACGTGGGGGACACCAGCCCAGTTTTCCCTATAACACAAGAGCACCCTTGCATGGGTATGCTGGTCCTCGTTTTCAACCTCACTCAATGGAAGCTTCAACGCCCAACCAATATTCGGAAGTATATAACTATGCAAATGAAATTGGAAATGACTACAGGTCTGCGCTGCAAGACGAAGAAGCTCAGGAGTACGGTGGTTCCAACGCTGGCGTTAACGTCATCAGTGCCCATACTACAGAGTGCAATGAACTCGAGATACTTCGCGAACAAAACAAACGACTACTAGAGCGCGATGATCTACGGGCTGCAGCTACGGCTGTATCTAACCACGCGGCTAATAGAGCAAGTGCTGATAAGGGAACGCAGTATGATGCACCAGCGCTTGAGTTACCAAAACGACAAGCGAATTCGAAGACTGTATATCAAACCAATAAACATGGATTCCGTGGGATTACTCTGATGACGTTAGTCATGGCATGTGTGCTCTTTCCCGTTGCGCTTGCGCATGGGCCACCGGATATGTTAGCGGGTGAACTGCGACGAATTGGTACCATCATTCACAGTGGCGTAGGATTAGTATTTGAGCCTGAAGGTTTAGTTTTGACGCAGAATAATGTTCGCTATTTTCCGGTACTATTGCACACGAACATATCTTCTTTACGGAACCCAGGAACACCACCAAACGTAGATCCCTCAAATGGCAACTGCAGGTTACACCCAGTGTACTGGCGCCTTCGGGAAGTGATGGAGACTACCGCGGAAGCTTATACCGGTCTTCTGGACACCGCATATTACTCGAACCTTCTAGGGGGAATTTGTACGCGTACACCGACTCTGTGTTAATCTTCTCCAACAAGGGAACGACGACAGCTAGGAGTGTTAGCTGCCGGTATCCTGGGACTGGGTGGTGCTGGGCTTGGCATAGCCAATAGTATATATTTAGGTAAGCTGGGGGGAGAAGTAAACGCGCTGCATGATGCCGTTCATTTGCTGCAACGACAAAGTCATATGCGAACGCAGGCGCTGCAAGAGACACTTGTGGCTCAGCAGAAGTTGTACACCATACTCCATCATTCAGTCGAAAGTTTGCACTCGACACTAAAACTGATGGACTGTACCTTTACGCGAAGGAATCTGGAACTGTCGGAAGCTCTAGCGTTTCATACAATTCAATCGGCCCTGCTTGATTTAGTGAATGCGGTGGTTCAGGCGTCGACAACCGGTATGTTATCACCTGCGCTAATGAACGTTGCAAAACTGAAACAACTACTACGATATGCACCTGACTTTACTGACAGTTTGATTTTAAAGGAACCATCGCTAGCATACCAGTTGGCTACGGTATATCCGGTCCGTGTCGATCTCAAAGCATTGACTTTTGGCTTTTTGCTAGAAATTCCGATTATCAAAACGGAAGATGTGACTCCGTTATATGGTGTCCACAACGTTGGCTGGATTGAAAAACAACCAAAACCCAACGACCACCCTGTAACGCTTCGACTACGAGTTCCACCTTTACTTATTGTGGCGAGAAATCCCTCCAATCAATCCAATCAAAATTATCTATATACTCGAATCGAACAACAACGTTGTCGAAAAACTGCGGGACTGTGGATGTGTTCGCCAGATGCTATGATTCCATGGCATAACTCCCTTGCTCACTGTTTAAGTAATTCTTCAAATATAAACAACTTGTTTGTTCTACTGCCCTCAAAAAGATGTACGGAAGTATAGCAATGAAACAATGATTACGGTTACTACCAGTGGGCTCTTGATTAAGACAAGCGAGCCTACGGTGGTGGTAAGCAACGTCAGTTCCCTACCTCATCGCACCGCAGGATCTAAAATTCCAGTCCCAAAACATGGTGTGCTGTGGATACCTCACCGGGACTATACCATTATCACCGTTGGTGACCAAATTGTGACAAATACATTAAGACAGACCCAGACTATTAATGTCGTTCCAGGTAGAATAGAACCGTTTCCGACCAGCGCGTTTGTGGGCATACCACCACTAGACTGGGCCGATTTTGATTCATTCCAGCAACATCACTACGCTGCCGGAAATGATACTCAGAAAGCTATCGACGCGGAATTAGACTTTCTGAGTTTAGGGCTTAGCGGTAAAATGCATTTTGGGTTTTTGTATGTCTGCGTTAGCGTTGTGGTTGCTTTGATGTGTGTGGTATTAAGGTGGCGCTCAGGGGAACCGACTTTGGCGTTTAATTTTTTTTCACCGCCTTTTTGGCCCATAAGTCTTGGAGGGAAAGTGGTCCAAATGCCAAAAACCTTCCCTTTGATGTGCATATTGTGATAAAAAATTTTTTTAAATTTTTTGGACAATTTTGTAGCCGTAGCAAAAAAATTTTGTTTCCATATAAAATAATTACTCATATCATTGAAATATGCGGTTTCTTAGCTTTAAATTGATGTATTAAACTTAAGAATACGTTGAAGTTTTGCTGAGTTATTTAGCCGTGAAAATAGCAAATCCAAAATGAAAGACCTCTAAAGCTGATAAATCTTCGAAAATGTCAAATTTTTGATTTAATTTCTTAAAAAATTGAGTATGGCTTTTTGTAATTTTTTCAACGGAAATATGCAGTCCTAGGAAAGGTCTAAGACGTGAAAGTTTTTTGATTTTTAAATTTTGGCCCGCAGCACTTTTTGTAGTCGCTCAAACACGACTGATTTTTGAAAAATCGATTTTTTGCAAAATCAAAAATAAAAATGAAAAATCGAAGATCAATCACGTCTAGATTTTTGAGAGATCTTTCTATTGATACCAAGATCATCAAAATCGGTTGAAATTTCGCTGAGCTAGGTTAAAAACAAAATTAGTGTGAATAGGAAATTCGACATGGTCATAAAATTTGACACATTCATATTAAAGTGCTGAACTGTATTGTAAATAGGTTTTTTTGATGTCTCTTTGATATTCGATTAAAGTGGTATTGCTATTTATTGCATGAGCTGAGCGCCAAACATGAGTTTTGTTGCTGAGCGCTACCTTAACCTGTTTTTGCTGTCACAGAACCCAAAGGAATGACTACTACCATCGACGCAGCCACCGACGACCTCCTCAAGATTCGCCTTCTGTCAGCTTTCGAAGAAGAGCACGAAGTAGCAGTAGGGGTCAAAAAGTGCATTTCGCGGAGGGCGACGTTGCGGAAGAAGTGAATCGAGACAGTAGTGAATCTGAGAGCATTGCTTTGGAGCCCAGGAGCAGAAGCAGAAGCCCACGGCGTCACGCTATAGACAAGCCTAACGTTAGAAGGCTTAAAGGCTACCCACTATGGTCTCTTTTCCTGTGCTGCTCACTCACAAGTGTTCAACTACAAATTCTATCGGTGGTAACATTAACCTCTTTTGTTGAAATGGCGGCGTTGTTGTCGACGATATCGAAATTTCGGAGTAAACGAACGTCTGGTACCAAAGTGACTCAAGTGCTGGCAATAGAACCATATCCAGCATTAACAATTCTCGCAATTATCGAAGGAGTGACCGTTCCAGCACTTATAGACACTGGAGCGTCTATCACCCTACTGACAGAACAAATATATTTGCAGCATTTTCGACGCTGTACATGCTTACCACTGTCAAGAACTGATACGCCTACCATTAGCTCAATGACGGGGCATAAACTACAGCTGACTGGAATGATATCCCCAACTTTTACAATCGGGAATACGTCTGTGAAACATCCCTGCTACATTGTGACGGAAGCGCCAGTTTCATGTATTCTAGGAGCTGATATGTTAAGCAGACTAGGGACATTGTTCATAAACTTTGCCAGCGGAATTGTGAAACTTGGTAGCACAGAAGCGGAATTAATGGAAACA
>JASANF010019347.1:0-35095 GCA_030248245.1 Trissonchulus sp. WLG1_4 | reverse complement strand
TTGTTATGCATCTACTCGTTGACTTATATATACTCCGCCCATCTACCAAGATTGCGCAATAGCATCGCGCAAGGGCCGCTCCAGCTACTGCTGCGCGAGGCCATCCGGACTACCCCACCCATCTACCAATATCGCGCAATAGGATCGCGCAAGGGCCGCGCAGGCATCGCGCAAGCTATCTTGCTCGAGGCCGGCGAACTGCCCCCACCCATCTCCCAATACTGCGCAATAGGATCGCGCAAGGGCCAGACAGGCGTTGCGCGGGTTATCTTGCTCGAGGCCATCTAACTACCCCCATCCATCCACCAATATCGCGCAATAGGATCGAGCAAGGGCCGCGCAGGCATCGCACAGGCTATCATGCACGAGGCCGTCCAACTAACCCCACTCATCTACCAATATCGCGCAATGAGATAGCACAAGGCCGCGCAGGCATCGCGCAGGCTATCCTGCGTGAAGGCCATCAACTGCCCCCACCCCATTTTACCAAGATCGCGCCAATAGCATCGCGCAAGGGCCGCTGCAGGCTCTGTTGCGCGAGGCCATACCATACGCCCGCCCGCTATACCAATATCGCGCAATAGGATCGCGCAAGGGCCGCGCAGGCATCGCGCAAGCTGTATTGCGCGGGGGCCATGCCGTGCCCCCACCCATCTCCCAATATCGCGCAATAGGATAGCGCAAGGGCCGCGCCGCGCAAGCTGTCTTGCGCCAGGCCATGTCGCTCCCCACCCTACTCCCAATATCGCGCAATAGGGATCGCGCAGAGGCCGCGGGGCATCGCGCAAGCTGCTCTCCACCAAGCCGGTTTATGTTCCCCAGCCCATATTCCAATATGAGCCTGCCGCTTGGTTTTCCTCTTGCAGGCGGTGCAGAGGGTTAGTGTGCTGGTGAAGTTTGTTGACTTTGCGCGGGGTTACAGCAGGTGTTTGGCATTCCCGCAGCACTCTCCGCCCACAGGTCCGCATGACCCGGCCAGCTGAGTTGGTGCTCAGTCTGTTCACTTCCCTTCTCGTTAGATCGCTGCACCGCAAGTGGACCCATTGGTCACACCTAATGCACTTGGACTGACACACCAGACCATGTGACTGGTCGGGAGCACTCAGAAGACAGGTACACTGTCGGGCCTGGATTCGGGTGAATATCGCCACACTGGAGCAGGATTGTTTTTGGTGTGAGGGCTGTGTTAAGCAGATTGCCGCCAGTGTGCAGCCACAGGCACATGCCGGCAGGGGTGGGCTGGGTGCCCACGACCAGCTGCCGAAAAACACTGTTCCACTGTTTTTACTGATAAACTAAACAAGCCCGTTAGAGTTTTTTTCAGAAAAATTGACAGAATATTCACTGTTTGGTGTGAAATTTTGGTGAAATGAACACTTCCGAAAAAAAATTCCTGCCAAAAATATAAACCAAAGGGGGGACCACAGGAAAATTTTTCACAGATTTGAAAAACCGAGACCGGGTACAAACCGAGACTTTTCGGCTCTACAAAAACCAACCGACCCGCTTTATGCAACACTTTGGCATAATGTTCCTTGCTTTTATCTTAAATGAAAACATGTGCATGTACATACATCTGCATTGTGCCCTATTTATTTGCTTAAGGGGGCGCTCCGGGAATCAAGGATTTGGGCCGTATTTTTTAAAAACAGCCAAAATGACTAATCATTCTTGAAGAAAAGTTGTCCAAAATACTATTTCTGATGTTTTGACGCGCATATCTCCGTAGCAAAAAATTTGGAAAAAATTGGACAATTTACTGATTTTATTCGACTTTTACACAAATTCAGCAAGTAAGCCAGTGCATCAACGCTTTTTGAGGTTTTGCAAACAGACGATACGTAGATTTCATTAGTCGTAATGAAAAATTAAAACAATTTTATTGCGTTCTGTGCAAAAAAATTGCGCAAGAAACCATTTTCAGAAGCAGCAGACTCAAATATAGGCTGTGTGAATACAAAACCAATTTTTCGGCATTCGATTATAAAATGCTGGTAAAATATTTTCAAACAAAATTTTGCACAATTATAGCCTTGGGCTCTGCGCAGTTGAACGATTTTTTAGTTTTTTTAAATAAAGCTTAGAAATTTTTTTATATGAATTTTATTGTCTCAGAGTTCGACTTCGAAAACACATAATGACATTTTTTATTAAAAAAATCCTGACATAAATGTTAAAAACTAAAATAATGTTCAACTAGAGAAGCACATAAGCTAATTTTTGGTATAGAAAGTGTGACTATACGCAAAGTATAAGCAGAGTTATCATTTGCCGAAAATTCACTCACGTTTGGTGCTCTGGGAGTCACGTGACATGATCACGTGATTTCAAATTTTACCTCCAGTGTTCTTTTGTGCCATAGTGCAAATATGTGTAATAAGGTTTGACATTTGCCAATTATTTTGCCAATTTTCGATGTAACCCCCGATTCCCGGAGCGCCCACTTAAGGTGGCGCTCAGGGGAACCGACTTTGGCGTTTAATTGTTTTCAGCAATATTTTTGACCATAATATCTTGAAGAGAAGTTGTTCAGAATAAAAAGGGCTTTCATTTGATGTGCATATTACGCTAAAAAAATTTTTCAAATTTTTTTGACCATTTTTGTACTTCTAGCGAAAATTTAGTTATCGCGATATAAATTAATTACATATTTCACTAAAATGTGCGTTTTCTTAGCTTTAAATTGATGTATTGAACATGCAAATTTGTTGAAGCTTTTCTGAGCTATTTAGCCGCGAAAATAGCAATCCAAAAATGAATCACCTAAAAAGCTGATAAATCTTCCAAAATGTCAAATTTTTGATTTATTTTCTTAAAAAATTGATAATGGCTTTTGGTAAATTTTTTAACGGAATTATGCATTACTAGGAAAGGTCTAATTTTTGAAAAAGTGAAACGTGTGGGCAAACCTCACATTTTTGCGTAGCGAAGTCGACTACTTTTTTTTGATCTAGCTCCCTGCTGCCGATTGGAATCGAGTTGAAATTTTGCACAATGAAAGAAAGAATATAAATGCAGACGTCGAATTTTTTCGATTTTTAATTTTTGGCTCTCAGCACTTTTTGTAGCCGCTCAAACACAGCTGATTTTTGAAAAATCGATTTTTAAAAAAATCAATAATCGAAATTCAAAATCAAAGACTTTTGACGTCTAGATTTTTGAAAGATCTTTCGATCGACACCAAGATCACCAAAATCGGTTGAGATTTCGCCGAGCTAGGTCGAAAACAAAATTAGTGTGAATAGGAAATTTGACATGGTCATAAAATTTGACATAACTGCATTCAAGTGCTGAAGAGTACTGGAAATAGGTTTTTTTGAGCCCACTTTGACATACAATTAAAGTGGTATTGCTACTCATTGCATGAGGTTAGTTCCAAACATGACTTTTCTTGCTGAGCGCTACCTTAAGGTGGCACTCCTGAAATGTGGGTTTTGGCCATTATTTTGAAAACGCGCAAAAATAAACATGCATCGTAAGAACAAAAGTTGATCAGAAGTGAATTTCCTTCAATTTGATGTACATATCACATAAAAATTTTTTTGAACATTTTTGAGCAAATTTCGTCAAGAAAAATAGATTTTCACGGAAATGCCTTCACAAGCCAGTGCATTTACACGCATGTAATGAATTTGAAAGGCTGAAAAACACTAGCAGTAGTGTTTTACTGAAACAGGTAAAAATTTTTGGTATTTTATTGAGTGTGGTATAATTTTTTTGTGAACTAACGCAATACTTTCTGCATGAGACAAAAATATAGTGCGTGTGAATACAAACGCAAATTTTCGGCTTGCGATTTTAAAAAATTGGCTCAATGAAAAAAGTTAAAATTTGGCACGTAAATGCACCTTGTCATCTTCGAGCGGTCGCAAAATTTGATTTTTGGCAAATCGTTAGTATCTAAAAAATTTAGCCAAATTTATGTTTTTCAAAAATCGTGATTTTAGTGTTTTTCGATATATCAATCATATTCATCAAAAATGACTTTTTGCGACCGCTCGATCACGTTGAGGCAAGCAAAATGAGCTATTGATTGGGCAACAGCTACTTACTTGCGAAGAGAAATCGCAAGCCGAAATTCCACTCACGTTTGGTCTACAGTGAATGCTAATTTGTATCAATCAACTTCATTTTTTGTATTTAGGCATACTTTTACACCAGCTTGCCATTGTGTATCTAAAATTGGCCCCAAACTGCCGTTTTTTGAAAAGTCACATTTCAGGAGCGCCACCTTAAGGTGGTAGTAACGAATGTGCAGTGTTTTTCAACAGGCTGGTATTCATTAAATAATTAACATAAGAGCACATTCTTTATACCGTTAGAAAGCGCTACTTTTCTTCTATATTTATGCAAAGTTTCATTGCACAACTATAAATATGATTTGTATGGCACGTGTTACAAGTGGACCAATTTGGCTTTTTTGAGCACTTTCAAATCTGGCCACTTTTTGAAGAGTTTACACAACAAAAACATGCGACAAATGGCATAATTATTTAAAAATGAATTATCTAGACCCAAAATGCACGATTTTATGATTTGTCAATTATTAATTGAAATATATGTTTTCAAAGTTAAAAGTGTCTATTCACACGCAACTTTCAGGTTCTATATCTACGCAAAAACAAAAGCAATTTGAATAATTTACATTTCGGGTCTAGAAAATTTGCAAAAGTTTATTCATGTTCATTTTTGTGTTTATGCGTTTTGCATGCGCTTAGAAAAGTGGCCAGAACTGTTAAATTTCTATTCTCCTATTGTGTAGTTTGGCTTGTTGGCTTGGCTTGCTCCTAAAAATTTTTCACATGATCCCGCTAACTTCAATCGTCATTATAAGAAAACGAATTAATTCATTGCTGACTTTATTCTCGAGAAAATGTCGTTTGAATCAACTCTATTTTTTCAAAAGTTTAAAAAACTGCACATTCGTTAGTACCACCTTAATACAATGTTTGGTGTATCGTTTTAGCTGTTTTTTTTACAAAAAATACATTTTTAGTATATAATTTTACAGTTTTTATGTCAAAAAATTTTCGGAAAATTTTCTAATTTGCTAGCTTCTGGACCATTGCCGGCCACCGTTTTTGTAATTTTCGGAGATTTGAGCTCCAATTTTACGTTCGATGCTGCAGCGGTGGAAAATATGCATGTTTTTGACCGAAAAAATAGTAATATGTGTCGTTTTTTGCGTTAAAATCGCAATTAAGTGCATTTTAACACATTTCAAAAAAATCGAAAAGTCATTCCCCCCCCGAAATTTTTTTCTGGCTACGCCACTGCTTTTGGATACATTCCTGGTTATTTTCTCCTTTTGTGTGAGTCTGGAACCAGGTGCAGGTTCGGCGGGGGGGGGGGGGAAATTCAAACGCATATTTTTTCAATGTAAAAACACGCTTTTATAGGTTTTCGGACGCGCTGAGTTCATTTTTAGCACTTTCCAAGCAAAAAACGTAGATTTACTGCTTTTCGAAAAAATTCAAATTTTGTCGAAAATAATCATTTTTCGACATTCAGGGGCTAATTTTTGAAAATTTTCACCGATACAGTCGTAATATCAGTCCGAAGTTTGATAATCATAACGTAACTTATAATAATATATTTAATTCAGCTTTGTTTCCAAAATATTCTGCTCATTTATACCAAAAAATGTTAATTTTTTAAACTTGTATAATAGGCGAACTATGCATCGTTAAACTGAGCTCACATATCAATTGTTATTGTTTCTTTTTGCATAGACAATAAATTAACTACATTTTCCGACACAAAATAGCATTTTTAGTTGAAAGGAGCAATTTTTAATAATGAAGAATACAATAAAATACGAATTCAAAACGTCACTGCTGCTCAGCATCACGCTGGCGCTGACAGCCAATTTCGGTTCAAAAGCGCAGCTTTATTTATGATTCCAGAGTAGCAAATATCCTTTCATTTGATGCAAGCAACTAAGACTAAGCCTTTTCTAACCCAAATACTAAGCCTGAGCCTAAGCACTAAGCCTAAGCCTAAGCCTAAGCCTAAGCCTGAGCTAAGCCTAAGCCTGAGCTAAGCCTAAGCCTAAGGCCTAATTTTAAGGGAAAAACCTGCTAATAAGCATAAAAAATAACTTAAGCTGCACTAAAATACCCCCATTTGCTCCATATTTAAAAAAAATTCGCAGCTGTAGCCCGAAATTTGAACTGAACCCAACTAGTGCTGTAACGCTAGAATCAGCCTGGCCTGGGTAGTTTCAGAAAAAGTTTTGTAACTTTTCAAATCCGAAACCGATTTACAAAATTTTTTCAGCATTTAGTAGCTTAAAGGTTACCCTTTTAGTGATGGCAGCAGGTTTTTATTTCACAAAGAATTTCTGCCTAAATCCAATTTTGCGCAAAAAATTTCATGTAAAGTTTAATTTTTGGACAAAGTTTGATTTCCAGCTAGAGCTTACATCCTACAAACTTCTAACCTAGCCTATTCGAAAGAGCGTTCAATTTAGACCCCCCCTAGGTTTAGGGGGTATAGGGGGACTCCGGATCATTAGTCGAAAAAATGCCGTTTTTCCGACTTATTCCACCCCTAAGGGTTTTAACACCAATAATTTCAATCTAGATTTTTATTAAAAGGGGCGACAGCTATTTTGGGGGCTAGAGATCAGATTGGGGGCTTGGCTGACGATGGGGGTTCTATATTTTTATTAAAAGATGGGGTAGGAAGCGATTTATGGGCAAAAATAATTTCCCCCCCCCGCCGAACCTTATGTATATATTAGGGATGGAAGTCTCGGTCTCGGTCTCGGTAGTCGAAAAGTCTCGGTTTGCACCCGGTCTCGGTTTTTCAAATCTGTGAAAAATTTTCCTGTGGTCCCCCCCTTTGGTTTATATTTTTGACAGGAAAATTTTTTCGGAAGTTTGTGGTTTCACAAAAATTTCACACCAAACAGTGAGATTCTGTCAATTTGTTTCCGAAAACAACTTTACCGTGGTTGTTTAGTAAATCAGTAAACACAATACACACACAAAAATGTATGTTTATGATTAGGTTTCTTGTTTCATGTTATCTTTCAAGTCTGTCTGTGTAATTATTTATATTTTATTCTTTAGTATTAGTGTTTGGCTGGTCAACTTTTTTATGCCAATTGGTGGCTTCACAATTTCAGATACTTAACTGTAACTCATATAAGAAGCTGGAAATATATATACAGGGTCGTAGCCAGGGGGGGGGGAATGGGGGGAATTCCCCCCCCCCGAAATTTTTTCCGACTGAAATTTCACACAAGGGTCCCCCCTTTGGTTTATATGGTTCGGCCGGAAAAAATTTCTGATACGTCTCCAATTGACCAAATTTGGCCTAAAAATCAAAAATTTCCTCAATTTTTTTCTGGGGGCTGCCGCCCCCAGACCCCCGCAACCTTGTGGTTCACTGTTTCTTGCTTTTGTGTTCCATTAAAGCGTGTCCACGTGTATATGAGTGCATTGTGCACTATTCATTTGCTTAATACACTGTTAAATGTATCTTTTTAGTTGTTTTATCGCAGCTAATAGCTGGAGCTTTTTTGGAATTTTAAAATAAAATTTGCATTGGAAAAGTAAATAAATTGTGTAACTCCTCGAAGTATATATTGTTGGAAAAAAGTTTGCGCGAGAAACTTAATCCAGCAAAGCAAAAAACCTTGTATATACCCCAGTGGCGGATCCAGGAATTTTTTTCGGGGGGGGGGGGGGCCCCCCCCCCCCCCCCACCCGTCGGCCATTACAAATACAATATATATACAATATAAATTCATTGGTGCGGGGGCTAGATACCTTTAGTGTTTTTGACCCCGGGATATCCTTTGAAATTTGCAACTTTTATCAAATCACACAGTTGCATGGGTCTGGGGGCGGCAGCCCCTAGAAGCTAGACACTTTTAGCGTTTTTCACCCAGGGATATCCTTTAAAATCTGCAACTGTTATCAAATCACACAGTAAATGCACTAATGCAGCATAATCTACTCTTGTAGACATGCATAGGCTTTGATGACAGATAACAACAAGGACCAGTGAGGCAGAAACAGTTGCGGGGGTCTGGGGGCAGGAGCCCCCAGGAAAAAATTTGGAGAAATTTTTGATTTTTAGAGCAAATTTGGTCAATTGGAGACGTATCAAAAGTGTTTTTCAGCGGGGCGATAAATCTGGAAAATTTTCCGATTTTTAGGCAAATTTGGTCAATGAGACACGTATCAGAAATGTTTTTCGGCGGGGCGATAAAAACCAAAGGGGGGACCCTTGTTAACAATTTCTTTAGGTTTGACCAAAAGGAGGGGTCGCGACCCCCCCCCCTGACTACGCCTCTGCATCCGATTATCACAGTGTATTACACAAGTAAATGCATCATAATGTATAGTTGTAGACTTGCATAGGCTTTGATGAAAGATAACAACAAGGACCAGTAAGGCAGAAACAGTTGCGGGGTTCTGGGGGCGGCAGCCCCCAGGAAAAAATTTGGAGAAATTTTTGATTTTTAGAGCAAATTTGGTCAAATGGAGACGTATCGGAAATTTTTCCGGTCGGGCAATAAAAACCAAAGGGGGGACCCTTGTGTAAAATTTCAGTCGGAAAAAATTTCGGGGGGGGGGGGGGGCCCCCCCGCGCCCCCCCCCCCTGGATCCGCGCTTGATATATATACCCATATTTTGTATTTTTTATATACCCATTGTGACTATAATAAAAGTTTTAGGTTGTTTCGCAGCGTTGGGCTTCTCGTATGGCGGTTTTGATCCATCATTCGAATCTTGGTGCTGAATCTTTTCATCCCTATTCCTGCGCCAGCCATTGATCATTTTTGTAAGTTCAGTTTTGACAGCTCTAAATCTGTTATTGTTTGTTAACTAGACTGGTGTTAAAAAATATTGCATTTAAACTACAGTGCGGCCGCCCGCCCCCTATTTTTTTATAGTGGTGCGCGAAAAAACCTTTTTTCAACTTTTCGGGTCGTCCTGTGCTCCACATAAATCGGATCCATTATTGCTCGCGGCTGTTATAACGGCCATCTTTCGCCTAACTGTTGCACTAATAAAATAGATTCTAACTACTTTCTGCGTTTCTGAGTAATAAGTCTCGAAGCGTCCGGTGGAAAAACCATATGCGGGAAGTTGCAAATTTTTTCAGAAAAGTTTTTTAAAGCCCCAAAATTGTATATATAGTCAGATGGGGTAAAAAATTGCAAAATATGAACACAGATGTACATGGGTGGGTGTGGGGTGGGCAAGCCCCCCCCCCCAGATTTAAAAACCCGGGACAAGTCCCCCCTCAGATTTGACCCGTCGGGACAAGCCCCCCCTCTCTGAAACCAAAAAATCGCCTCAGATCGGCCTAAAATGCTTCAAAAATGACCAAAAAACGAAAAAATCGCTAAAAATATCGGAATTTCGCAAAAAATTAACCATTTTTAGGCAAAAATTCGAAATTTTTGCAGATTTGGGACAAAATATCGGGAGAGGCCCCCCCTAAAATGTCGAAAATTTCGCGACAAGCCCCCCCAGACCGAGACCCCGTGTACATCTATGAATATGAGTACAAGGTTTTTTGCTTTGCTGGAGTAAATTTCTCGGGCAAACTTTTTCCACCAATACCTCTCGGAGCTGCTCTACAATACCACATATTAAACTTTTTCGTCTGCATTACCAATTTCATATAAATCGAAAAATGAACGTATTTTTGTTACCCCCACTTTGGGGAAAAAATACGGTCGCGGGGAAAAAATACGGGTCGATTCTGAGTCGGCAGTTATGCTTCGGTCAGCAGTTATGAAAGTCAACTCAAGCGTATTCAATTTTTAATTAAACTAGCAAATAAAAGAAAAGGCCACTGAATTTGAAGCCCAAATAACACCACAACTACTGTTTACACTACATTTTTTTCGAAAATATTTTTCAAAATTTTTTCCGCCTACATTTACTTCTATGCGGTAAACTGAATCAGTTGATGTAAACATTGTTTCGCGGAACGCCGACATTTGTGGCGACGCGCTGTTAAGTTGTTTTGCATACTAAAATGTAGTCCTAAACTAGTTAAATTTCCCTCCATTACTGTCAATATTCAGATCGTGTTGTACCACAACTTGTTCGCAGATTTTGTATTTAAAAGAGTGAACAACCAATATTATTATTAGCTTCGCAACTTACGTTAACTTACGTTACGTTAACTTACGCAACTTTGTATAAAAAATACGTTTATTTTTTGATTTATATAAGATTAGTAATGCAGGGAAATAAGTTTAAATGCGGTTTTGTAGAGCAACTCCGCGAAGTATATATTGTTGGAAAAAAGTTTGCGCGAGAAACTTAATCCAGCAAAGCTAAAAACCTTGTATATACCCATATTTTGTATTTTTTACCCATTGTGACTATAATAAATGTTTTAGGTTGTATCGTAGCGTTGGGCTTCTCATATGGCCGTTTTGATTCGAATCGAATCTTGGTGTTGAATCTTTTCATCCCTATTCCTGCGCCAGCCATTGATCATTTTGTAAGTTCAGTGTCGACTGAGCTCTAAATATGTTATTGTTAACTGGACTGGTGTTAAAAAAATATTGCATTTAAACTACAGTGCGGCCGCCTGCCCCCTATTTTTTATAGTGGTGCGGGAAAAAATAACGGCCATCTTTCGCCTAACTGTTGCACTAATAAAATAGATTCTAACTACTCACGTTTCTGAGTAATAAGCCTCGAAACGTCCGGGGAAAAAACTATGCGGGGAAAAAACCCTATATACCAGTTTTTTCGATAGTTTTATTAACAATGAGTGTAAACTCAATTTCGTCTTGTTCTACAACTCTTAGACTGCAGTATGGACTAAAAAACCGTTTATGTGGTGACACCCATGTGACTACAATCTTTCTTCAAAAATTGACTTTTTTCGGCGGAGATGACTTCTGCTCAAATATGCACTTTCCGGTATTTAAATGCGTTGAAAATAAATTTTTAGGCTTATATATATAGTGGTGCGGGAAAAAAAACCCTATTTTCAACTTTTCGGGTCGTCCTGTGCTCCACATAAATCGGATCCATTAATGCTCGCGGCTGTTATAACGGCCATCTTTCGCCTAACTGTTGCACTAATAAAATGGATTGTAACTACTCACGTTTCTGAGTAATGAGTCTCGAAACCTCCGGGAAAAAAAACCCTATGCGGGAAAAAAAACCCTAATGCGGGGAAAAAAACCCTATCACTTTTTCTGGTTGTTCTATTAGTAGGGAGTATAAACACAATTTCCTCGTGTTCTACAACTCTTAGGCTGCAGTATGGACTAAAAAAACCGTTTCTCCGACATCCATGTGACTCACAATGATTCTTCAAAAATCGACCCGTTTTGGCAGAAATGACTTCTGCCCAAATAGGCACTTTTTCCGTATTTAAAAGCATTAAAAACAGATTTTTACGCTTATTACGTTAGAAACAGCGGACAAACACTGCTCGCGTCTATCATTCTTGGATTTAATTGGTACGCAGCAGCTAAAACCTAAATATTGCAAAAAATGCCAAATTTTGGTGAAACATCACCAAAACAGGTTTCGTGAGGTGTGTCGAGGTATGGCCCAAAATGACAAAAAACGACGTTTTGCGGCCGAATAAACGGTTTTAATGAACTCTACGCATGTTGTTAGCCCAGATGAACCAACTTTAGTAGGAACAATGGGTGAGTTTAGCAAAAAAATGCCGCCAAACAAAATAGGGTTTTTTTCCCCGCAATAGGGTTTTTTTTCCCGCACAAACTTTGACCAGTCACAGGTCAACCACAGCGTTTTTCACGGTTTTCGAGCTTCAGAAGTATAGAGGAAAGGTAACTCTCTTGAAAAATGCAAACGGCGTTGGTCAAAAGTGTTTTTGTGAAAAATTATGACAAGTCAAAAATTTGGAAAATTTTGTCACTTTGGAATTTTTCAACATGCAAAATTTTGAAATTTTATAAAAAATGCTACATGCCTCAAAACTGCACAGAAATTGGTGTGGTAAGTCAGTTTGGGATGGGCTTTCCACCTGCATACTCAAAAAGGTCCTATGTTGTGAGGTTCGGCCAGGAAGCACTAGGGTTTTTTTTCCCCGCAAAACGCGTAGGGTTTTTTTCCCGCACCACTATACGTATTACGGCATAAACGGTGCATAAACACCGTCCACGTCTTCCGATTCTGTTCAAGTGGTACGCAGCAGCTAAACCCTGACAGTGGAATGCATAAAGGCAGTCTAAAGGTAGTCTTAGCTAAACGCAGTCTGGACTACGTTTAACAAAACTAGCCTAAGACCATCGTTACGAAATATCAGGCGATTTTTGCACACGCTAAGGATGTAAGACAAACTCAAGACTGGGTCTAGCTAGACCTAGTCTCCTAGACCTGGTCAAGACTGACGCTAAACGGTATTCTGAAACTCTGAAAGGTAGTCTTAGCTGTGTCTTGAAAATTACACTGAAATATTGTTTCTAATAGTTTCTGCAGTCATAAAAACTTGTTTCAAACTGTTGTGTGCACGCCAATACCTTTAAGCTGTGTAAATAGGCATTTCTTAGTATAGTAATGATCATTTTGCGACAAAAATTTTTGAAAAAATTTTGTACAGTATTGAGTAGTTAACATTGTGACCTGAAAAGTGAAATTTTGTGAAGTCAAAAAATGGAAAAATGAGCATATATCAGCACTGAAACAAGGTAGAGAGCTCTAATTTTCTTTAAATAACTTACTCCGGGCAGGTCTAATTATATATATATTACTAATTATATTATGTATATACGGTTGCTAATTTACACATAAAAAAGTCCGGACTTTTTTTACACCTACTTTTTTACCCTGTAAAAAAGTGTTAGAAAGTGTAAAATACTGTAAAAAAAGTGTAAAAAGTATTTTATCGCCTAGAATGGTGTTTAAACGTTTTCTAAACTGTTTGAGACTAGCTTAAAATTTGTGACCGCCGATCGGTAAGATGCTTTAATCATCTGTCGCTACTGTCATTATGTATATATTGTATATAGATAAGCTGTTTCTGTTATGTATAATATAATATAATACATGTTTTAGGTTGTCTCACAGCGTTGGGCTTCTCATATGGCGGTTTTGATCCATCATTCGAATCTTGGTGCTGAATCTTTTCATCCCTATTCCTGCGCTAGCCATTGATCATTTTTGTAAGTTCAGTTTTGACAGCTCTAAATCTGTTATTGTTTGATAACTAGACTGGTGTTAAAAAATATTGCATTTAAACTACAGTGCGGCCGCCCGCCCCCTATTTTTTTATAGTGGTGCGCGAAAAAAATCCTTAAAAAACCCTTTTTCAACTTTTCTTTTTCTTTTTTCTTCTCTTTTTTTCTTTCTTTTTGTTCTTCTCTTTTTTCTTTCTTTCTCTTTTTTCTCTTTTTTTTTTCTTCTTTCTTTTTCTTTTTCTTTCCCTTTTTTCATTCTTCTTCTTCTTTCCTCTTTCTTTTTTTTTTTTTTTTTTTTTTTGTTTTTTCCGTTTCTCCTTTTCTTTTCTTCTCTGTTCTGTTTTTTTCTTTTTTGTGCTTTTTTTTCCTTCTTGTCTTTCTCGTCTACTCTTTGAATTCCTGCTAGAGATGTTCTGATCCTTTTTTTCACTCTTTTCTCTTCTCTCTTTCTTCTTGGTCATTGTCTCTCTCCTCTCCCTTTTGTTTCTCTGCTCTCTCCTCTCTCTCTCTCCTCTCTCTCCTCTCTTGCTTTATAAATTCTTTCTTGTCCTGCCTTCTCTCCTCGTTCTTGTCTTTCTTCTTTTTGTCTCTTCTTTTTCCTTTTCTCTCTCTTCAATTCTCTTTTGGCTTTTAATTCTTTTTCCTTTCTCTCTCTCTTTTTGCTGGTTTTTGTCTTTTGTCTTTCTGTCTTCTTTTGCTTTTTTTCTTCTGCTTTTTCGTTTTTTTTCTTTTCCTCTCTTTTTTTCTTTCTCTTCTTTTCTTCTCTTGCGATTTTCTGTTCGGTAGAGAATCTTGTCTTTTCTCTCATCTCTCTTCTCTCTTCTTTTGTGTCTCTTTCTTTCTTCCTTCCTGTATTTGAAGTATAAGTTCTCTGGAAATAGATCGACACTTTTTGCTTCTTTTCTTACTCCTTCTTTTTTCGAATCTATATATGGTCGCTAGACGCTTTTTCGTCTGCTAAATCTCCTGTTCATCATAAATGCCTATCGCTATCTTCGTATGCTAGCATAATACAAGCGGAGCGAATGCTCGCGGTTGAATAGACTTGTCTGGGTTCAGTGTTCACGCTATCTGATATTAGTTGTCATGGTTCGAATGTGCGCGGTACGTGTTCTAGTTCAAAAGAGGTGTGTGTTGTATTAGTGTTAGTAATGTCTATGTTAGTGTTGCTAGTATGAAAATAAAAGCAGTAAGGAAGTGCTTGGCGGTTGATTTTTAAGCATTGTAATGGTGTGAAATGTGATAAAAAGTGTGTAATGTGAATGTTGTTTTGTTGTTTTTTGTTTTGTTGTGTTGTGTTGTTGTTTTCTACTCATTTTAACTTAAAAAATATTATAGTGTGAAAAAAAAATCGGGTCGTCCTGCGCTCCACATAAATCGGATCCATTATTGCTCGCGGCTGTTATAACGGCCATCTTTCGCCTAACTGTTGCACTAATAAAATAGATTCTAACTACTTTCTGCGTTTCTGAGTAATAAGTCTCGAAGCGTCCGGTGGAAAAACCATATGCGGGAAGTTGCAAATTTTTTCAGAAAAGTTTTTTAAAGCCCCAAAATTGTATATATAGTCAGATGGGGTAAAAAATTGCAAAATGTGATCACAGATGTACATGGGTGGGTCTGGGGAGGGCAAGCCCCCCCCCCCCAGATTTAAAAACCCGGGACAAGTCCCCCCTCAGATTTGACCCGTCGGGACAAGCCCCCCCTCTCTGAAACCAAAAAATCGCCTCAGATCGGCCTAAAATGCTTCAAAAATGACCAAAAAACGAAAAAATCGCTAAAAATATCGGAATTTCGCAAAAAATTAACCATTTTTAGGCAAAAATTTGAAATTTTTGCAGATTTGGGACAAAATATCGGGAGAGGCCCCCCCTAAAATGTCGAAAATTTCGCGACAAGCCCCCCCAGACCGAGACCCCGTGTACATCTATGAATATGAGTACAAGGTTTTTTGCTCTGCTGGAGTAAATTTCTCGGGCAAACTTTTTCCACCAATACCTCTCGGAGCTGCTCTACAATACCACATATTAAGGTGGCGCTCCTGAAATGTGACTTTTCAAAAAACGGCAGTTTGGGGCACTGGCGGTCCCAGACTTCGATTTCGGGGGGGGGGGCGGAGGTCTGAAGAAATTTTTGTACTTTTTATAATAGCGTTTTTCAGCTTTACGCTAATTTGTTATAACCGCAGCCATATCAAGGGCAATGAATTGAGTCTGTTTGTAGTAAAAACCAGTAGTGTACCCAGAAAAAATAGAGAATTTTTCAATTTTTAGGCCGAATTTGGTCAACTGGAGACGTATCAGAAATTTTTTCCGACAGGAAAATAAAACACATGATGAGAACATCACATCAGATAGTGTTTTACACAACTAAATGCAGCATATATAATATACTCGTGTAGACATGCAAATGCAGCATAATGTACTCATGTATACATGTATAGGCTTTGATGAAAGATAATAAGAAGGAATAGTATATGTCATAAAGTTGCAGGGGTCTGGGGGCGGCAGCCCCCAGAAAAAAATTGGGGGAAATTTTTGATTTTTAGGCCAAATTTGGTCAATTGGAGACGCATCAGGAAAATTTTTTGGCCGGACCATAAAAACCAAAGGGGGGACCCTTGTGTAAAATTTCAGTCGGGAAAAATTTCGGGGGGGGGGGGGGGGGGGGCGGCCGCCCCCCCCCCCCCCCCCCCCCCCTGGGTTTGGGGCGGTCCCGGGGCCAATTTTAGATACACAATGGCAAGCTGGTGTAAAAGTATGCCTAAATACAAAAAATGAAGTTGATTGATACAAATTAGCATTCACTGTAGACCAAACGTGAGTGGAATTTCGGCTTGCGATTTCTCTTCGCAAGTAAGTAGCTGTTGCACAATCAATAGCTCATTTTGCTCGCCTCAACGTGATCGAGCGGTCGCAAAAAGTCATTTTTGATGAATATGATTGATAATTTGATATATCGAAAAACACTAAAATCGCGATTTTTGAAAAACATAAATTTAGCTAAATTTTTTAGATACTATCGATTTGCCAAAAATCAAATTTTGCGACCGCTCGAAGATGACAAGGTGCATTTATGTGCCAAATTTTAACTTTTTTCGTTGAGCCAATTTTTTAAAATCGCAAGCCGAAAATTTGGGTTTGTATTCACTCACACGCACTATATTTCTGTCTCATGCAGAAAGTATTGCGTTAGTTCACAAAAAAATTATACCACACTCAATAAAACACCAAAAATTTTTAATCACGTTTCAGTAAAACACTACTGCTAGTGTTTTTCAGCCTTTCAAATTCATTACATACGTGTAAATGCACTGGCTTATGAAGGCATTTCCGTGAAAATCTATTTTTCTTGACGAAATTTGCTCAAAAATGTTCAAAATTTTTTTTATGTGATATGTACATCAAATTTAAGGAAATTCACTTCTGATCAACTTTTGTTCTTACGATGCATGTTTATTTTTGCGCGTTTTCAAAATAATGGCCAAAACCCACATTTCAGGAGTGCCACCTTAAACTTTTTCGTCTGCATTACCAATTTCATATAAATCGAAAAATGAACGTATTTTTGTTACCCCCACTTTGGGGAAAAAATACGGTCGCGGGGAAAAAATACGGGTCGATTCTGACCCGTCCAAGGAACCCAGACCAAAATGCTTCGGTCAGCAGTTATGAAAGTCAACTCAAGCGTATTCAATTTTTAATTAAACTAGCAAATAAAAGAAAAGGCCACTGAATTTGAAGCTCAAATAACACCACAACTACTGTTTACACTACATTTTTTTCGAAAATATTTTTCAAAATTTTTTCCGCCTACATTTACTTCTAATTTCTATGCGGTAAACTGAATCAGTTGATGTAAACATTGTTTCGCGGAACGCCGACATTTGTGGCGACGCGCTGTTAAGTTGTTTTTGCATACTAAAATGTAGTCCTAAACTAGTTAAATTTCCCTCCATTACTGTCAATATTCAGATCGTGTTGTACCACAACTTGTTCGCAGATTTTGTATTTAAAAGAGTGAACAACCAATATTATTAGTAGCTTCGCAACTTACGTTAACTTACGTTACGTTAACTTACGCAACTTTGTATAAAAAATACGTTTATTTTTTGATTTATATAAGATAAGTAATGCAGGGAAAAAAGTTTAATATGCGGTTTTGTAGAGCAACTCCGCGAAGTATATATTGTTGGAAAAAAAGTTTGCGCGAGAAACTTAATCCAGCAAAGCAAAAAACCTTGTATATACCCATATTTTGTATTTTTTACCCATTGTGACTATAATAAATGTTTTAGGTTGTATCGCAGCGTTGGGCTTCTCATATGGCCGTTTTGATTCGAATCGAATCTTGGTGTTGAATCTTTTCATCCCTATTCCTGCGCCAGCCATTGATCATTTTGTAAGTTCAGTTTAGACTGAGCTCTAAATATGTTATTGTTAACTGGACTGGTGTTAAAAAATATTGCATTTAAACTACAGTGCGGCCGCCTGCCCCCTATTTTTTATAGTGGTGCGGGAAAAAATCCTTAAAAACCTTTTTTCAACTTTTCGGGTCGTGCTGTGCTCCACACAAATCGGATCCATTATTGCTCGCGGCTGTTATAACGGCCATCTTTCGCCTAACTGTTGCACTAATAAAATAGATTCTAACTACTCACGTTTCTGAGTAATAAGCCTCGAAACGTCCGGGGAAAAAACTATGCGGGGAAAAAACCCTATATACCAGTTTTTTCGATAGTTTTATTAACAATGAGTGTAAACTCAATTTCGTCTTGTTCTACAACTCTTGGACTGCAGTATGGACTAAAAAACCGTTTATGTGGTGACACCCATGTGACTACAATCTTTCTTCAAAAATTGACTTTTTTCGGCGGAGATGACTTCTGCTCAAATATGCACTTTCCAGTATTTAAATGCGTTGAAAATAAATTTTTAGGCTTATATATACGTATTACGGCACAAACGGTGTATAAACACCGTCCACGTCTTCCGATTCTGTTCAAGTGGTACGCAGCAGCTAAACCCTGACAGTGGAATGCATAAAGGCAGTCTAAAGGTAGTCTTAGCTAAACGCAGTCTGGACTACGTTTAACAAAACTAGCCTAAGACCATCGTTACGAAATATCAGGCGATTTTTGCACACGCTAAGGATGTAAGACAAACTCAAGACTGACCTAGTCTCCTAGACCTGGTCAAGACTGACGCTAAACGGTATTCTGAAACTCTGAAAGGTAGTTTTAGCTGTGTCTTGAAAATTACACTGAAATATTGTTTCTAATAGTTTCTGCAGTCATAAAAACTTGTTTCAAACTGTTGTGTGCACGCCAATACCTTTAAGCTGTGTAAATAGGCATTTCTTAGTAGTATAGTAATGATCCTTTTGCGACAAAAATTTTTGAAAAAATTTTGTACAGTATTGAGTATATAGTCACCATTGTGACCTGAAAAGTGAAATTTTGTGAAAGTCAAAAAATGGAAAAATGAGCATATCTCAGCACTGGAACAAGGTAGAGAGCTCTAATTTTCTTTAAATAACTTGCTCCGGGCAGGTCTAATTATATATTACTAATTATATTATGTATATACGGTTGCTAATTTACACATAAAAAAGTCCGGACTTTTTTTACACCTACTTTTTTACACTGTAAAAAAGTGTTAGAAAGTGTAAAATACTGTAAAAAAAGTGTAAAAAGTATTTTATTGCCTAGAATGGTGTTTAAACGTTTTCTAAACTGTTTGAGACTAGCTTAAAATTTGTGACCGCCGATCGGTAAGATGCTTTAATCATCTGTCGCTACTGTCATTATGTATATATTGTATATAGATAAGCTGTTTCTGTTATGTATAATATAATATAATACATGTTTTAGGTTGTCTCACAGCGTTGGGCTTCTCATATGGCGGTTTTGATCCATCATTCGAATCTTGGTGCTGAATCTTTTCATCCCTATTCCTGCGCCAGCCATTGATCATTTTTGTAAGTTCAGTTTTGACAGCTCTAAATCTGTTATTGTTTGATAACTAGACTGGTGTTAAAAAATATTGCATTTAAACTACAGTGCGGCCGCCCGCCCCCTATTTTTTTATAGTGGTGCGCGAAAAAACCTTTTTTCAACTTTTTGGGTCGTCCTGTGCTCCACATAAATCGGATCCATTATTGCTCGCGGCTGGTATAACGGCCATCTTTCGCCTAACTGTTGCACTAATAAAATAGATTCTAACTACTTTCTGCGTTTCTGAGTAATAAGTCTCGAAGCGTCCGGTGGAAAAACCATATGCGGGAAGTTGCAAATTTTTTCAGAAAAGTTTTTTAAAGCCCCAAAATTGTATATATAGTCAGATGGGGTAAAAAATTACAAAATATGAACACAGATGTACATGGGTGGGTCTGGGGAGGGCAAGCCCCCCCCCAGATTTGAAAACCCGGGACAAGTCCCCCCTCAGATTTGACCCGTCGGGACAAGCCCCCCTCTCTGAAACCAAAAAATCGCCTCAGATCAGCCTAAAATGCTTCAAAAATGACCAAAAAACGAAAAAATCGCTAAAAATATCGGAATTTCGCAAAAATTAACCATTTTTAGGCAAAAATTTGAAATTTTTGCAGATTTGGGACAAAATATCGGGAGAAGCCACCCCTAAAATGTCGAAAATTTCGCGACAAGCCCCCCCAGACCGAGACCCCGTGTACATCTATGAATATGAGTACAAGGTTTTTTGCTTTGCTGGAGTATTTCTAGAATTTTTCGGGCAAACTTTTTCCACCAATACCTCTCGGAGCTGCTGTACAATACCACATATTAAACTTTTTCGTCTGCATTACCAATTTCATATAAATCGAAAAATGAACGTATTTTTGTTACCCCCACTTTGGGGAAAAAATACGGTCGCGGGGAAAAAATACGGGTCGATTCTGACCCGTCCAAGGAACCCAGACCAAAATGCTTCGGTCAGCAGTTATGAAAGTCAACTCAAACGTATTCAATTTTTAATTAAACTAGCAAATAAAAGAAAAGGCCACTGAATTTGAAGCCCAAATAACACCACAACTACTGTTTACACTACATTTTTTTCGAAAATATTTTTCAAAATTTTTTCCGCCTACATTTACTTCTATGCGGTAAACTGAATCAGTTGATGTAAACATTGTTTCGCGGAACGCCGACATTTGTGGCGACGCGCTGTTAAGTTGTTTTTGCATACTAAAATGTAGTCCTAAACTAGTTAAATTTCCCTCCATTACTGTCAATATTCAGATCGTGTTGTACCACAACTTGTTCGCAGATTTTGTATTTAAAAGAGTGAACAACCAATATTATTATTAGCTTCGCAACTTACGTTAACTTACATTACGTTAACTTACGCAACTTTGTATAAAAAATACGTTTATTTTTTGATTTATATAAGATTAGTAATGCAGGGAAAAAAGTTTAATATGCGGTTTTGTAGAGCAACTCCGCGAAGTATATATTGTTGGAAAAAAGTTTGCGCGAGAAACTTAAACCAGCAAAGCAAAAAACCTTGTATATACCCATATTTTGTATTTTTTACCCATTGTGACTATAATAAATGTTTTAGGTTGTATCGCAGCGTTGGGCTTCTCATATGGCCGTTTTGATTCGAATCGAATCTTGGTGTTGAATCTTTTCATCCCTATTCCTGCGCCAGCCATTGATCATTTTGTAAGTTCAGTTTAGACTGAGCTCTAAATATGTTATTGTTAACTGGACTGGTGTTAAAAAATATTGCATTTAAACTACAGTGCGGCCGCCTGCCCCCTATTTTTTATAGTGGTGCGGGAAAAAATTCTTAAAAACCTTTTTTCAACTTTTCGGGTCGTCTTGTGCTCCACACAAATCGGATCCATTATTGCTCGCGGCTGTTATAACGGCCATCTTTCGCCTAACTGTTGCACTAATAAAATAGATTCTAACTACTCACGTTTCTGAGTAATAAGCCGTGAAACGTCCGGGGGAAAAACCATATGCGGGGAAAAAACCCTACCAGTTTTTTCAATAGTTTTATTAGCAATGAGTGTAAACTCAATTTCATCGTGTTCCACAACTCTTAGACTGCAGTATTCGTACTTTTTGAGCTGGCGAGGACAGCCTGAATTCTACAGCAAGAATGCAATGGTTGTGAGAGGTGGTAAAAAAAGACTGCAGTATGGACTAAAAAACTGTTTTGTGACACCCATGTGACTCACAATCTTACAAAATGTTTGCGCCAGCTTTAAATCATAGGGTTACCTGTTGGGGCTAAAAGTTGATAAGGTTTTTGACTCGGTGACTCGGTTTTTGACTTTTTGACTTGGTTTCAATTCATTAAGAAAATAGCGTAAAAACAAAGGCACCGAAAATTTAACATAATATTTTCTTGTAATTAAAGCCCTCTAAAAATTTCCACAGGTGATAGTAATGTGCCAAAATTCATGCTCAGGCTTCATTTGTTACTTGAGTTCTGTGGGCGCAAAGTTTACATAGACAGACAGAAGACAGACAGACAGAAGAAGTTTACTTCTCACGCGATTAAAATATTAAGAAATAAAGCAAGTCCAAAACATACCGTGAGAAGAAAATGCGAGAAGTAGGACGGGAGAGGACAGAAATACGCTGTCACCTGACCCACCGCCCCTTAAGGTAACTGCTTAAATCTAGATTTCTGATCTTGGCACTGAAATTGCTCAAACTATTCGAAGAAACAACATCATCAGGTAAGTTATTCCAAATTGGGACTACTCTGTAACAAAAATTACTTTTCACAGTCTCAGTGAAAGGGATACGAACTCGAATCTTCTTGCTATGAGAACGAGTACTAGCGTCATTTGCGTACGACCATCCTAAAACTTCCATTGGTAACTCTACCATTTCGTGTAAGATACTATAGACAAGTTTTAAATCTACAATCAACCGCCTGTATTCTAAACTTTCTAGTCCTAGAATGGCCAAACGCTGAGCATAAGTCAAATTACTAATACCGGGAATACGTTTGGTATATGAGCGCTGAGCTCGCTCAATCAAATCAATATCTTTCAGTAATCCTGGTGACCACACAGGGGAACCGTACTCCACAATTGGTCTTACATATGTCTGAAACATTTTCACCAAAAAATTCGTATCTCTATTTTTAAATGATTTAAAAATTAGAGAGCAAACACGCATGGCTTTTTTGAAAATTTTCAAGCAATGCTCAGATGACTTTTGATTTGAGGAGATTATAAAAACCAAGTCATTGATGTGGTCCACACAGGCCAATATGTTAGTATCAATGTGATAAACAGGACGTTGCAAAACATTACCAAAGACAAAAACATTACATTTGGCAATAGCGAGTGGTAACTGCCACAAAACAGACCATTTATGAAGCTCATCCAAATCTTTTTTGGAACTCCTGAGAGGAAACTACAGAAGGTTCGGTTTCTATGAATAATTTAGCATCATCGGCGTACAAAAGCATTGCTGAGTTTTTAATACTTTCTGGCAGATCATTTATATAAATAGAAAACAACAACGGACCTATGACTGTGCCTTGGGGAACCCCACTCTTTACATCAACGAAGTTGGATGCAGCATCATTTACCTCCACAAACTGTTTGCGATTACTCAGGAAAGACTCAATCCACGCTAATAACTTACCCTGAATTCCATAACAGCAAAGCTTATGCAATAATTTCCTATGTGAAACGGTATCGAAAGCTTTTGCGAAGTCAACAAAGCAAACATGTACATTTTTTCGGTCGTGTCGTGAGTTTATCCATTTGGAAATAGAAGTCAAGCAATTTGTAACTGTGGATTTTCCTTTAACAAAACCGTGTTGGGCTGTGTGCAATAACTTGTGCTGTTTCAGGAAATCAGATATTTTGCTCCTTAACCATATGCTCCATCACTTTACAACATACAATGGTTAGACTAATAGGTCTATAATTGCCAGGATTCGAATTTTCTCCTTTTCTCTTGTACACAGGAATTATTTTTGCGTGTAACCACATCGATGGCACAGCACACCGATCGAAACTAGTTGAGAATAAGATTGTCAGAGGTTTGACGATAGAGGCTGCTAAGTTTTTCAGTAACAAGGGTGGTACACCATCTATACCTCGTGAAAGCTTATTTGGAAGCTTTTTTAGGGCTTGCAAAACTTTTTCTTCTGAGATAAACAATGTTTCAATACGAGCATTTGTTCGAGTAGAAAAATATGGCAGGTTCCCATCGTCATTTGTGAATACAGAAGAAAACTGACTATTCAGCAGCAAAGCTTTGTCGGCATTACTATACGCAATCTTGCAGCCTGCTCGCAACGGCGGAATGCTATTTCTGGAGGAAAATTTTGAGTTTTTATATTTATAAAAGGTTGTGAGATTTTTCGAATTTAGAATTCTATTTTCTGTTCTAAAAATATCGTCACGAATAAGTTGCTTGTTGCGTTGAGCAGCCGCTTTATATTTTAACAAATCACAATTCAGTTTGGTCCTTTTATACACACGCCATAATTTAGACTTTTTGGTCCACGATTTCTTGGTTTCTAAACTCCAGTTATACGATCGATTATGGCGAATATATTTTTTTGGCACAAAAATTGATATGGCATATTCAAGAATATTAGTGAAAATTTCCCACATTTCGTCTAAACTACTTGAAAAAAGAAACAAATTTACCCAGTCGATACTATCTAAAAATTGATTCATTAGTGTGTAATTCACAGACTTATAGTCATACAACACTTTAGTAGATTTTGTGTTTGACAGAGATTGTGTATTACAGTTGATATCAAAGCGGATACTGTTATGATCACTAGTTGAAAACGGGCACGATACATAAACATTTGTGATTAATTGTGGATCTGAGGTAAAAACAAGGTCCAAAACATTCCTGCTTCTCGTAGGGCTCTCAACTTTTTGTACAAGTCTTAACTCACAGAAAACAAGGTGATACTGTACTTCGGCGAGGCTAAGCCGATCGTTACCAGAACTATACAGGTTGGGTAAATTAAAGTCACCGATAACTATGAGGTCACCGTCAAAACAGTGAGATCTCAGCTGGTCAAAAAATTGAGAGTCCACTGTTTCACTGCACGAGGGGGATCTATATACAAGACAAACTTTCACAGACACAGCGTTGACCGTTACCCACAGCCACAGGGTCTCCAAGTATCCTTCAAAAGAACTACTAGAAATTATCTGAGAATTGCAGTTTATGTGAATCATAGCCACCACTCCCCCATGATTGCGGGTAATACGGTCAGCTCTAAATATGCAGTATTCAGATTGAAATGGGAATAATGTGTCTTCATACTCCGCACTGAGCCACGATTCGGAGATTAAAATGAGACTATATGTATTTCCCGATGTGATTTTCTGTGATATTTCAAAGTTAAGATCATCGAACTTATTTGACAGACATTGTGCATTGAAGTATATGCAGGAAAATGTGGGAGAAACGCAATCATTAATTTTATGACTAAGGGTATTATCAGGGACAGCGCTCAGTTTGAAGACACAATCTCCCCTCGTTTGATCTTCACTTTGTCACCGGCCTCTCTGCGACGCTTAAGCTGGTCACGGAGAGCTCGGTCTTGCACCCGCTGCTGGTACGTTAGATCGGGCCGACACCAGACTTTTCCCATTGAAGGTGATTCAAACTCTAGACTCTGAAAGTCAGTTAAAAAACGACGCCTAGCGCCGAATTCGGCGAATCTGACTTTCAGTAGCCGTGGTTTGCCTTCTCTGGGAGACACGTCACGAAACACATCAGAAACACACGCTTTATCAATTTCGAGATTGTCACAAACTGATTCAATAAATTTTCGATCTTCCTCTATAGAACTTTCTGGAAGCTCCAGTACGACTAAGTTGAGTTTTTTTTGCTCGAATTCAACCGCATCTTTGGCAGAGTCACGAGATATTTCGGACAATTTCGGTAACATAGCACTCAGAACCTTTTCAACCACTGTCTCAATTAAAACGGAGACATCAGCAGTACTAAGCGTGGCCGGAGGTGGCGGGTTGCTGAGGCTTTGGAGTTTTTCCTCAATAGCAGCCAGTCGTGTCTCGAGGCCGCTAACACAGTTCTTACATTCCTGGCACATATACTGCACTAAATTACAAGGGCGTAATTTCTCAAAAGCTTTATACGTCGAGTCGTCAAAGCCGGCACACTTATAGTGAGCTTCGATTCCACATCGACTACATGATACCACCCAGTCATTTTGCCCTATAGTTTTTGGGCAAGATTTACAATGTCTACTATTGCTACTGGGCGTAGAGGTAGCGTTACGAGTAGCAGACCCAGGCATCACGTTAGTTCGGTAGAAAGCAACACAATATAGAAATCAAACATGCGTAGATTGCAGCAAGCGATAGACAGATAGCAATAAAGCTCGAGAGTACATGCAGTAGAGACTGAGCGAGAGAAGCATAAAATAAAGCAGCGGTCGAGTAAGGCAGGGGAACAGGTATAGAAGGTTGGACACAATGTCAAATAATAGTTAACCATAATAAAAATAAAAGCAGTAAGCAAGAGCGAAAGAAAATAAATTAATGAACAGAACGTTGTAGCAATTCAGCAGCCAGGATTCACCTGCAACAAGCAGCCCCATTCGATCCAGATCGGGATGAATCTGAATCAAATGGGTTAAAACCAATTTGATTCAGAAGTCACAAAAACCTCGAAAACGCAACTACCACTTTAAAGGCAAGGGCGTACCCAAGGAAGCAAAGATGGGCGGAATTCCTCCCGCCCCGTAATTTTTTCCCAGTGAATTTTTACACAAGGGTCCTCCCTTTTGTTTTTATTGCCTGATCGAAAAAAATTTCCGATACGTCTCCAAATGATCAATGTGGCCTAAAAATCAAAATAATTTCCCATTTTTTCCTGGGGGCTCACGCCCTCAGACCCTTGCAACTTGTGGCTACGTGGTCTTCCATTTTCAGTTCAAATATGTTAATATTGAAAAAAGTGTATTTTAACCCATTATATACATGAAATCAAAAAGTCATCCCCCCAAATTTTTGTCTAGGTACGCCACTGCTTAAATTTATATAGAGTTGAAAATTTTTTCAGAAAATTTTTTTAAAGCCTCAAAATTGTATATATAGTCAGATGGGGTAAAAAAATACAGAATACGAGTACAACGTTTTTTCGCTTTGCTGGAGTAAGTTTCTCTGACAAACTTTTTCCACCAATACCTCTCGGAGCTGCTCTACAAAATCACATATTAAACTTTTTCCTCTGCATTACCAATTTCATATAAATCGAAAAATAAACGTATTTTTTTACCCCCATTTTGGGGGAAAAAATACGGTCGCGGGAAAAATTCTGACCCATCCAAGGAACCAGACCAAAATGCTTCAACAGTTATACATACATGTAGTTGGGGGGGATGGAAAGGGAACACCCCCCCCAAAAAAAAAATTGGGTCCTGGGGCAGGGAGCGGGTGTCCCGCCAGAGGGAAAAGAGCGGGGAGGGTCCCGGCGGGAGTAAAATTTTGGCCAAAATATGAAAAATTTTTTTGTTAAATTAAAATTTTGTTAAAATTTTGTTAAATTTTGTTAAATTTTTTGTTAAATTTAAGCGATTTTCACCAAAATTTTAGCCAAAAATTGTCAAAATCGGTGTTTTTTGGTCAAAAAAGGTAAAAATTGCGTCATTTTTGGGAGGGGGGGGGGGTCAAAAATTAGTTGACGCAGGAGAGGGGGGTGCCACCAAGGGGGGGAGGGGTACCCAAAATTTTGGTGCTGTTACATGTATGGTTATGAAAGTCAACTCT
Organism: Trissonchulus sp. WLG1_4; assembly: GCA_030248245.1. Classification (NCBI taxonomy): domain Eukaryota; kingdom Metazoa; phylum Nematoda; class Enoplea; order Enoplida; family Ironidae; genus Trissonchulus; species Trissonchulus sp. WLG1_4. Next base: position 8,184 of record JASANF010019347.1, on the reverse strand, counting down.
AGCTTATTCAATTTTTAATTAAACTAGCAAATAAAAGAAATGGCCACTGAATTTGAAGCTCACTACTTTTTACACTACATTTTTTTTCAAAAGTATTTTTCAACATTTTTTCCGCCTACATATTACTTTAAATGCGGTAAACTGAATCAGTTGACGTAGACTTTGTATCGCGGAACGCCGACATTTGTGGCTACGCGCTGTTTAATTGTTTTTGCATATATACTGAAATATAGTCCTAAACTAGTTAAATTTCCCTACATTACTGTCAGTATTCAAATCGTGTTGTACCACAACTTGTTCACAGATTTTATATTTAAAAGAGTGAACAACCAATATTATTATTAGCTTCGCAACTTAGGCATATGTGTGTTTGTAAGTGTGCCTATGTTGCTGGACTCATCATTCGAACACATCCTTGTAGCTGAAACCGCTCTGTTAGCAGTCGGTGGTAGTAATACACTTGCCGGCCGTAGCACCTGCCTGTGTTTACTTTTATCTCCAAATGAAGTTGTCCTGGTTTACAAACACGGCATAACAGCAAAAAGTACCCGTATTTTTCCCCACATATCGACCAAAAATGGGGATAAAAAAATATGGCTCCCGTACGCGCCAACCAGTAAAAATAGAGAACCATTCACAGTTTGAAAGAAGCGTAGTTGACTACGCCATATGCGCAGCTGGGGCGGAAAACAGCAAGACACCCGCGACAAGAGAACCTTGTGAACATGTTGTTGGCCCTTGTAAAATGAGCCCTGCTTTGGATGTATGACTTTGTCAGCTTCATATCTTAAACTGAACACAGATTATTACTAGGTATATAATATGTTTATGTAATGTTGTTCATGCGCCCGCCTGTGCGCCCGCTCATGCGACCTCGTGTGAATAGGCCTTATTGCGGAGAAAATCCTTATTTTGTTTGGCGACAATTTTTTGCTAAACTCACCCATTGTTGCCACAAAAGTTGACTGATCTGGGGTAAAAACATGCGTAGACTTCATTGAAACCGTTTATTCGGCCGCAAACGTTGTTTTTTGCCATCTTGGCCTATACCTGGTCCCCCTTACGAAGCCAGTTTTTGGGATGTTTCACAAAAATTTATTAGCATTTTTTGAATATAATATTTAGGGTTTAGCTACTGTGCACCACTTTAAATCTTGAAATTATAGACGCGGACGGCGTTTGTGCACCGTTTCCAACGTAACGTTTTTTAGTCCATGCTGCAGCCCAAGGGTTGTGTAACATGATGAAATTGAGTGTGCACTCATTGTTAATTATGGAAAAAAAGTGGTAGGTTTTTTCCCCGCATTAGGGTTTTTTCCGCGCATAGGGTTTTTCCCCGGAGGTTGCGATGCTTATTACTCAGAAACATGAGTAGTTAGAATCCATTTTATTAGTGCAACAGTTTGGCGAAAGATGGCCGTTATAACAGGCGCGAGCATTAATGGATCCGATTTATGTGGAGCACAGGACGACCCAAAAAGTTGAAAATATGGTTTTTCCCCGCACCATTATAGGTTGAGAAACTGACTGGTTTTTTTGGACATGTTATTCAACGTTCTCCGACTATATTTATATTGATATCTTATATGAGCTTTACTCTATATTTTCAGATTTTGATTTTTCACAAGTCGGTGACCTCCTAATATGACCCGTTGCGTTGTCAGAATTTCTAATCTTCCTCGGCAGTGCTCCGAGGCAGACATTCGTGAAGCTCTTGTGCAGTATGGCCCGATAGCGTGAGTTGCGTTTTTTAAAATTTTTTGCCGATTACTCGAGATTGATAGCACAGCTTAAATTTACAGCGTGTATCTACTGGAAGTAAAAACTAATGGCTGAAAACGCCTTATGTTGGTGGATTTTCTTACTTGATTAAGATTAAAAAGCTGTCAGTTAAGCGATTAAACAGTGGACAGTGAAGTCTAATTATTTCTAATTTTTTTTATATATATATATATATATATATATATATATATATATATATATATATATATATATATATATATATATATATATATATATATATATATATATATATATATATATATATTCAGGATGTGAAGTTATCAGTCTCGGTAGTCGAAAAGTCTCGGTTTGTACCCGGTCTCGGTTTTTCAAATCTGTGAAAAGTTTTCCTGTGGTTGCCCTTTGGTTTATATTTTGGCAGGAAATTTTTTTCGGAAGTTTTTCTTCATCAAAATTTCACATCAAACAGTGAGATTCTGTCGATTTTTTTTCCAAAACTTTACCGTGGTTGTTTAGTTTATCAGTAAACACAGTATATACACACACAAAAATGTATGTTTGTGATTAGGTTTCTTATTTCATATTATCTTTCAAGTTAGTCTAAGTGATTATTATTATTATATTTTATTCTTTAATCTTAAGTATTTGGCTGGTCAACTTTGTTATGCCAATCGGTGGCTTCACATACTTAACTGTAATTTCCAATTTGTATGAGTTTAGCAAAAAAATCAAAAATAAATCTGTGAAATTTCAACTAGACGCACTACTCAAAATTATGCGGTGAGGGTGACACATGTACTTCGGTAGATGAAAAGGGAAGACTCTACTCCCAACTAAAATTTAGTCCCAGAGGATTAAAGGGGGCGCAATTTTAAAAGATATCACGCCGGAGGCAAAGAATGAAAGAGCGTCACGACGCGCAGGTCTAATTTTTGAGCTAAAAACCCTTTTTTATCTTGGGTGTATATTTTAGCAGAACATAGGTAATTCCAATACAAGCTGAGCATTTTTTAACTAAATTCAGCCAAACAGTGTCTGAAATTGCTATTTTCTGGCGTGAGCAAGGACAAATTGCGTATTCTTTGGGACAAAGGTCAAAATTTAGCAGAGTATTCACGTAGACACGGCCCAACGTTCACACAAAAGGAGAGGGAGAGAACCAGGAACGTAACCAACATTACCGTGATGTAGCTGTTAGTTATATATACATAAGGTGTTTGAGCAAAAAGGTGTAAGTTTACCTAAAAACTTGTAAAAAGTCATCAAACAAATAGGTTAAAAAATGGCAAAAAATGACCCAAAGTCTCGGCTTTGGCGGTCTCGGAATTTGGTCTCGGTCTCGGTAGTCTGGGTTTCGTGGTCTCGGTCTCGGTCTCAAAAAAAAAACAGGATTTAGGTGTCTAGTGTGTGTGTGTGTGTGTGTGTGTGTGTGTGTGTGTGTGTGTGTGTGTGTGTGTGTGTGTGTGTGTGTTGGGGGGGGGGGGGGGGGGGGGGGGTGTGTGTGTGTGTGTGTGTGTGTGTGTGTGTGTGTGTGTGTGTGTGTGTGTGTGTGTGTGTGTGTGTGTGTGTGTGTGTGGGGGCGGCTCCCGGGTGGGGGGGGGGTTCGGGGGGGTCCCCTTTCCCTCGAAATACCCCGACTAAAATTTTACACAAGGGTTTTCATTGACCGGCGGAATAAAATTTCCGATACGTCTCCAATTGAACAAATTTAGCCTAAAAAGCAAAAATTTCCCCCAATTTTTTTCTGGTGGCTGCCGTCCCCAGACCCGCGCGACTCTGTGGCTTACTATTTTCTTGAAATGAAATGAAATGAAATGTTTCTAGCGAAAACACCGAGCATTATCATGAGAAACAGGAAAAGAAAAACAATTTATTTGACAACTTAACAAACTAACAAAACATATATAACAAAAACGCATATCATAAATTCAAAAGTCTATTCAGCTAATGTTGAATTTAAATAATTTTACAAAATCTAATTCTGTTAGAAAAAAACATTAGGAGAAGGTGCAGAAACCACATTTTCTGGCAAATTCTGCAATTCCTACCACCTTATTTGCAAAAAATTTGGCTCTAATATTCAGTCTTGCACGAGGTATTCGAAGTTTAAAGCTATGCCCCGAAGATTTTGCACTAAACTTTCTTCAAAAAATTCTCTAGGTTCCAAAGAAGTATAACCATGCAGTAATTTATAGGTCATCAACAATAAGCGACACAATCTTCTATAAGCTAATTTATAATACCTAGTAATTCGCAACGAGCATCATAATTCAAATTTCTACCATACAAAATCCTACGAGTAAAACCTTTGGCTAAGCTCGATTTCTGAGAGGTCTTTCAAGCATATTCTAATAGGTCTGAATACGTTCTTGTTCTTATCCTTCATCAAAGCCTTGGCATATATATATATATATATATATATATATATATATATACTCTGATCTGATGTTCTCGGTGTTTATTTTTCTGTCGGATTTCTGAATCATTGTAGGCGTAAATTGAAATCTTTTTTCTGGGTATGGCTTTTCTAAACTAAAAGAAGAAAACAGAAAAGATAGAATATAGCCAATATCGGGAAAAAAAACCCACCCCAAGTTTCTTCATCGCCCGCCCCCCCCCCCCCGAAAAGCTTAGGGTGGTTCAATAAATGGAAAAAAACACCAGTTCTGAGCTTAGGGTGGTTCAATTGGTACCAATTTTTGTGTGCAATAAAACAGCCTCTGAACAACTACATACACGAGTTTAGAACTGATTCTGATCATGTTTACAATTTTTATGAGGAAACGAAATTTTGAGTGTTTTCACCTACGAAGCTTGAAAAATTTGGCCAACTTTGAACCATCGGTACTCCTCATCTAAATAAAGCTATCCAAATCTGTTCAAATCCCACGGAGGCCACCTATAGGGCTACAAATTAAGCAAAAATGTTGAGTGCCACACTGAACCACAGCTGAGCTACAGTGGCTCAACTTCATGGGGGAAAAAACCCACGTCGGGGAAAAAACCCAATTTTTCAAATGTGTAATTCGATGAATAAACGTGATAGAAACACAAAACCGGTCTTGCTGGGTGCTCATATGATGAGAAATTACTAACAAACCCGGAATTCTGGCGAGGAACGAACCCTGTTCGGGTAATGTTTCAAAATTTTAATACCCTCATTTTTTGCAAAATTTTGCCGTAAACAGGCCATAATAACGTGATTAGATGTTTTAAACAAGAATCAATGCTTTTTAACGTCATATTATGACACAATGATGGATTTTTAGTGCCTACTATCCACAGTATATACCCCTTGACTCAGTACATTTTACATGCTAAATCTATTAAAATGCTTGTTTTCTGAATGAAACCTTGTTAAAATCCGTAAAAAACGACTGTATAGCACTGTTATAGCGATTACGCGACTCTGCGTGCAATCTATCAGAAATGCATGCTCAACATTGCCGGTGGCATGCTCATGACGTTTTTTATTGATCGATGAAATTGGGTTTTTTTTCTCGACGCGGGTTTTTTTCCCATGACTTTAGGTCAAAATTTCTGCCATGATGTAAATGATACCAAAACGTTTTATGCTGCGTTTTACAGCTTAGGGTAAGGCTTGATAAGATAATAAAAAGAAACTTTTAATTTTGTGTATTACTTGGGATATGACCAAAAGTTTCCAAAGTGGGTTTTTTTCCCGACTGGCTTTCGTTTGATATATATACAGATTGCCCCCCCCCAGGGTGTTCCCAAAGGGGACTCGGGACCCTTTTGCATTTTAGGGGTCAAAATTTTTTTTCGAGTTTATTTTCAAAAATTTGTCTCTAGGCGTAGTTTGGTGTCCTGAACACGAATCTGGGATTTATTTTTGCCTATACCCACTCTGGACACACATGGCCCCCAGGGTGCCACCTAGGGGGTCAAAATGGGTAAATTATTTCGAATTTGAAATTTTTATGTCCATTGGGGTAATTTGACCCCCTGAACACGAATCCGAGGTTAATTTTTTGTTTGTGACTCTCGTGAACTTTCCTACGACCCCCTCCTAGGGTACCCCCCTCAACGGATCCAAGGGGTCAAGTTTTGAAAATTCGGATTTTGATGTTCATAGGCGTAATTTGACTTCCTGAACCCGACTCTGAGTGAGGTCTATTTTTGTCTATGACGCTCGTTGACTCCCCTGCGACCCCACCACCTCCCTCAGGGTACCCCCCCCCGACAGGTGTCCAAGGGGTAAAACTTTCAAAACTTGAATTTTGATGTCCCTGATTACGAATCCGTGGTTTGTTTTTGTCTAGAACCTACCTGGATTCCAACACCCCCCGAACGGGAATCGAAGGGGTCAAATTTTACATAGGTATTGTATATACATGTACACATGAACACTTTCGTACATATATACTACATTGGTCCGCTTCAGACAGTGAAGCCGTCATAGCTATATGTAGTGATATGTTCTGTGCTTCGTTTCCACTACAGCGGAAAAAGAGAGCGGACTAGTAAAGAAAAATGCCTTTGTCGGGCGGCTTCTTGGGTAGAATAGGTTACTGTCTGTCTAAAGCGGAAAAATACTTAGGCTGAGCTTGTAAAAGCATTGGTACAAGACTTTATTAACGAAAATATGCAATTCGTGTGAGCTCGTCAAAGTAGGTGGACTAGGTATACCTGTTGAGAATAGGAATATGATCTTCGTAGGGCAGACACGGTTTTCCGCACCCTATATTCGCGCGAACTTACAGCCCGTTCTGGGTTTGTTTCAATTGTATTTTCATATTATTATTATTGTTGTAAAGTATATATGCTTGATAAAGAGGTTCTGTGAGATAACTGCAGACCTTATCCAGATCATTATAGCAACCTTAACTAAAAAACGGAGATTTTAAATTTTTGTCATATTTTTTTAAAAATGGGTCAAAACACACAGTTGATGTATCATAGGAATCTTAATCATATTCAGAGCTTATGTTAGCATCAAAATTTTTTCTATGAAAAGTCTATTTTTCCTGCAAAAAAGAAAAATCGTCCGTTTTTTTATAATGATTTTCCTAAATAAAACTACGGATTTTTTCAAAAATATAACGGAGGTCATTAAACACCCAAAACCTGCATAAACTTCACTTTTTAAAACTAGAACATCAAGAAAAATCTTTTTTGCTCATCAACATCGTATAATAGAGCACTTCGAACAAGGAATTGTGAAAAAAAATAACAACTAATGCAGACAGCCTTAAACCTGAAACAGTCGATCACCAAAATAAGTGCGAGCAGCTATCTCTCGACTGCAATAACGGGTGGCCGACGCTATATGGCCCCCTATTCTATGCAGAGGATCCTCTGATCGCGTTCAGCGGCTCAATTTATCTCCAAAAGCATTAAAATCCTCATTTCGAAAAATCGACCGCTGGGGACCCCCAATGGGAAATTCCTTAAGGGGGGTCGTGGGGGGTCCAAAAGATTTTCTAAACAAAAATGAACCTCGAATTCGCATTCAGCGGCCTAATTTATCCCCAGAGACGTCAAAAAACCATTTTTAAAAAATTGACCAATGTAGACCTATCAGGACCCTCACTGTGGGGCGGGACTGACTGTGGATTCATTCCAAGGCTTTTTTCTCAATAAAGTTAATAATATTCAAAACAGGACGATATAATTGTGATCTAAACACGGATCAAACATTCATTTTTTTTCGAGAAAATTTATCGAAAAAAAACGGATGCTGTATTTCGGAGTACACGTCACTCCGAGGGGTAAGATTGTTACAGAAGATAGACAATAGTTTAGATTATCATTGTGGTGAGTTTGGGAGTGATTGGATAGATGTTGATGAAAATATGATACTTTATCCAAAATTTCCGAGGTCGATATTCCGACTCTAAATTTGGGTGGTCTGAGAAATTTTAACAAAATTTTTTGAATTTAACTTCTGGAAGCTACTGCACCACTACAAATTAAAATTTAGTCCTTTTTCTACTTTCTCTACGATTTCTGGCGTAGTGTGAGTCATGGACTCTGAAAAAAACTGGAAGGCCGATTTTTTTCGAAAAATCGGCCTTCCGTTTTTTTAGTTAAGGTTGCTATATATAACTGATCGTTTGATCGAAATATATGTATATGTACGTAGTAAGCATCTTACTTCATTCGACTTACTTCATTCGATCATATTTAAATTATGCGTATTGTGTTAGATGTGTGTAAGCTACAGTAGGAACAAATTCATAATCTGAGAGTCCATAATCGAAAAACAAGAGCTTACAAGAAACTGCGACCTAAATTGACCCATTTATGGCGTGCAAAATACATTGGTGCGAGGCAGGGTTTTCAGCGTCCTTGTCAGCCGAGAACCTGAGCAGTCCCTGACCGATTGATTGCACACCCCCGAATTATTTCAGCCGTTCAGCCAACAGTCGACATTTCAGCTAAAATCATTATGAGTGCCCGCTGTAACATTTTTGCCAT
>JASANF010019344.1:0-24312 GCA_030248245.1 Trissonchulus sp. WLG1_4 | reverse complement strand
TTGTACTCCATACTAAATATATATATTATATACAAGATGAGCCCACACCCTTTACACTGTGACTAAAGATACATAATAGAGTACGTAGAAATTATGGTTATGTTATGCTGTGTTATGTTATAAGTTTGTTAAGTATCTACAAGGATTAACGACAGCTCAGCATTGGACCAGTAGCTCAAATGGTTAGAATGTAGCAGATCCAGAGTGGAGCTATGTATTCCTTTAGGTTCATTCATATGCAGATGTTACGTTTCCTTGAATAAAAATCACCCTCTCTCTTGACAATAGTAACCCCTCTACGTCGTTTTCCCTGGAAACAAATGTTACTTCTCGTATTCTTTTTCAGCGATCACACACAGCGTATAACAATTTTTAACCTTTGTAACCATTTATAGCCTTGTTGCGAAATAGTGACGCGCTGTAATGGTCATTACCGAAATTAGGTGTTAAAATAAATAAAAGTTTCAAATTGAAATTTACATAAAAAGAAAATGGACTTTTATTACCCAAGCGCGGTTTTCCATATGAATGACAATATATTCGCCAAGTTGTGCTAAATGCGCGAAAGGAATAGACTTTAAAAGAAAATTCATGTTTGTCTGTTGGAATGTTATTTTTGGGCAATTTTAGTCTAGTCTGTGACTTTCTTAATTTTACCACAAAAATCGCTGTTTCAATTTCATCTTTAAGATAAATTCACAATGAATTGGGGTCAATATCGGATAAAATTAACTGTATTAATGATATTTTTTGCCCCGTTTTTATCGATAGTTAACCCATTTACTCTAAAAAAGTTTTTCCACAGGTACTACAATAAATTTGCATGTAATTTGCACACATAATAAACCTCGTTACGGTCACTTTTATGCAACTGTACGTAAAATGGCTAAATAGGCTAATCATAAAATGGCTAGTAAGAAGTTTTGGTGCCATGCGCGTCGGCTATTGTAGCTTATCGCGTCGCCTACAAAGTTGCTGCTCACTGTTACAATTATGGCCTTTTTGACACCTGCGCTGACCAAACTGTTTATTTTGCACACAGAAGCACATGAATATTCAAATTATTTGTATTTCACATAATTCCAGTAAACTATCAGTCTAGTAGGTAGTATACAGCAAGAATAAATATCAATACTATAAATACTGATAGATATTTTTTACCAAATTTGCTTCATTGAAAACTGTAGTGTTTTTTGTGGTGGTAAGTACAGTACCAGCTTTTTGTTTCAATTTCTTGTTATGTTGTACCTTGCTAAAATTTTAGTAAGCAATAGTAAAGTAAACTGTTTGCTATAAAGACGAAGTTTTTGCTCTATTTAGCTATTAATTTTTATCTGAATAAATAAATATTGTTCTATGTTAAACCTCTCATTTACTAAAATTTATAAGCGCATAAGCTGGAGTAGTTTAATTACAACATGCGCAGAAGTTCTTACCAATTAGCCCAATATTACTTAAAAATATAACCTTATACATATACTTCTACTATAAATATGCATGTAGAATTCGGGCGCGAACCACTTATCAAATATTTTAAACCAAAACAGTTATGGCCTGTGCATGTGTACATACTCGTCAAAGTCAATGCGCATAAGGCCAAGGATGAACCCTCAAGAAATGAAAATCACCGAAAATATATTGTTACATACTACCGAGAGTACATAATAGTGACCCTATTAACGCCAATTCATGAAGTAAAAAACTAACATAGGTAAGGCCTAATGTTTTTAATTTTTTAAAGTTGTTTATCAGAATGACAATTCTTCACAATTGTCAGCAGGTGTAAGCTCGCTTTTTCATCAGTTGTCTGAATTACGTTATCATCGCCAGAACTTTGGGTCATGGCATTAATTCTTTAGCAGCTTAATTTGATTACAACTTTACGTTCTATAAGCTATTATGGTGTCAGAGTGCACTAAGTCGTCTACTTTACTGACGTTTGCCATTCAGTAATCATGGTTTATTTTCGTATAGGGCATGACATAGCAACCTGTATGTTGTGTTCAAAACGAGACTTTTAGTGAACTAAATAGCATTACAATCCAAATTTAGACCTGTTTCGAAGTTTGACAGATTGTATTGAAGCATAAAATTATATTTTATTTTATTTTATTTTATTTTATTTTATTTTATTTTATTTTAGTTATTTTATTTTATTTTATTTTATTTTATTTTATTTTATTTTATTTTATTTTATTTTATTTTATTTTCTTTTATTTTATTTTATTTTATTTTATTTTATTTTATTTTATTTTATTTTATTTTATTTTTTTTTTTTATTTTATTTTATTTTATTTTATTTTATTTTATTTTATTTTATTTTATTTTATTTTATTTTATTTTATTTTATTTTATTTTATTTTATTTTATTTTATTTTATTTTATTCTATTATATTCAGGACTGCGAGCGTTATCTCAGGCGACTTTCTTCCTTCAATCTGTTTTACAGTAAACACCCTTCCAGCATCTTCCATTGAACTGGACCCATTGGTTTACCTAGCAATTTTACTACTAATTACGAACGTTCATATATTGTGCAATTATTATTATTGATTAATCTTTGTGTGTTGTAACTGTATTTTAAATATTAGTTCTTTTTAGTAGTCTATGTAAGTTTTTGATTAGGTACTTTATTTTTCATAAGTTTTTGCAATGCTTAATTTTCATATCCGTTTTATTTTAGAGCCGAATTAGTTTAGTAATTTATTATTCAATAATTTAATGATTTATTTATTTACTATGTAAATGTGACCAACTATACCACTTGCCATGCTCGGTTACAAACTGCATGCTTTCATTGCATTGTTTTGCATGTCGTTTTGTGGTTCACTGGCATGTATTCAGATTACAACAACAGAAGATGACGTTTATCCCAACAATAGCATGTAAGGATAGCAAAGTTGCCTGCATCTTAACAGGAGTAGTGATATGATAGACAACGGTGTGGCGGCTGCTACCCTTAACTGTTGTAATTTTCCTTTTTCTTCTTTTCACTTTTTTTGAAATTCTAAAAAACTTGAAAAATTATGAAAAGTTCATATCTCAACAGTTTGTCAATCGATTTCCCTGAAAGTTGGCCAAAGCGTCCCCGAAGGTATTAACAAACCGTCTGGGATTTTTTTGAAATAAATAAATTTAATATGATTAAATAGTGTGCAATAACTTTTTGTCATTTTGCTATTGCTTATGAATGCATCAGCGATTATGTACTAAAGTGTGTTACGCAGAGAACTGGCTGCCTACATGTTGGACGAAATTTTGACAAGTAGTTAGACGACAAGCTCATCTGCCAGAGCTAGAATACCGGCAAGCAGCGGAGTGTCTCACTCTTCTTCTATTATTATGTACTCTTGGTTACAGCATGCTTGTTATTTGAAACCTTAATTAAAAGATTAAATTACTTTTTAGATATCGCAGTGACATTAGTTTTGTTTGGAGCGGAGTCGGAAGCAAACTGATTGACTCAAGAAGAGTGCATGGTAATGACTGCCTACTTTAAAAAACATACAGACTTAGTATAATCGATAGTATATACTATTTAGTTTATTGGGTAATGATTTTAAATTTCGTAGATAATATTCTGTGTGTGGTGCGGGTTTTGAGTCATTGAACACAATATGCATGATGATATGTTCTTTAACTCAAACAAATAAACTCCGATTCGGTCATTTTGGGACTATATTAAAACTTTGTAACAAACAATTCTTTGCGCTTTTGATAAAATCATTATGCTCTTTATTGACTGCGCTGAAGACGACTGAGCTTAATTTGTTTTTTTACTTCATTTACCCTTTAGTTCCTAAAAACATGGAATGATTAGTTACAAAGTTGCATACACTGAAGCATCTCGTCGGAAAGTATAGATTAAAAATTATTAATCATTAAACTATCTTGATAAGCTAAAGCTTGTAACCCCACAAATGAGCTTTGATTGAGTTAATTATATTTTAGACTTGCACGTGCATGTTTTTTACATGGTCTTTTTTAGGGTTTTGGATCGAACTGCGCGGAGAACGGGAACTGTATTTTCGATCAGTCGGTAGTTTTATCCCATATCACGGGCCCTGGGATTTTCACAAAACCTCTATTCGTAACCTTCCTATTAGTCGCAGCTATTTCGTTCGAGTTTCCACCGTAGGCTACAATGGAGAGTCCCTGCTGAGAACTCTGCCAACCCACATTCCGTCCAATCAAAATAATCTCACTGGATTGGAAACCTGCACCCAAGGTTGGTTTCAGGACAATTGGAACTATTTTGGGATTGCCGTTTTGTTTGTGCTTGCTGTTTTTTTGACTGCTATGGTTTATAACTTGGTAATAGCACTATCTCACAAATAAAACTAACTGTGTACACATAATGTGAGAGCTACGTGGATTATGTTATGTTGTTCCTTGGATTACCTACCATTCCCATCACCATTAGTGTTATATTGCGAAATATAATTATATAATATAATGTTTTATACGAATATAATTACGAATGAAATAGTAGGTACTTACTTAGTTTATATTCATAGGGTACCTAGTTAAAATAGCACTTTCTATGTTCGTACTTGTCATGTAGTTTAACAAATAGTAGTTGTTTAGTAGCATAGTTTTTCAATATAGAATGTATTTGTCAAAAGTAAGAATGCAAGACCTTCTAAGTCACCATCATAGTCATTCTACTGTTTTTGGCAGTTTTATTTATTGCTGTTGTTGTTGTTATTGTTGTTGTTGCTGTCGTTGTTGTAACGACAGCAACAAAGTATTGTTGTAGTGTACATTTGAGCTGTGGGTGGCGTAGCGGAGTGAGTTGCAAAAATGCACATTATTTGACTTGGGAGGCCATAAAATGAGCAGTTTTTAAAGTATCGCTTACACATTCACATGCAAACAAACTTCAAACTATTTATGCGCATTTTCTTACGGCCTAGCCACTCAAGCGACCCCACTTCCCCGCTTTCCCGGGTGGTCGCACTTTTTTTATTTCATGAATGTTTATTTTCAATGACTTTATTGCTCAGATTGGTTTTTAAGATCAGATGACTGTGACTTCTATTATGGTGACTTTGTCACTGAGATGACTTTGTCACTGAGATAGGCGTCCTAAAAACTGACTTACTTGACCTTTTTTATGTTTGCTTACATCCTTACAGAAGTGTTCACTTCACATTAAATTACAATACCTTTTTGGCAAACAACAATGAGTAGAGTACCTTATGTATTTGGTTTCTATGCAAAATAGAGTCAGCTTTAGTTAGTGGGATAAATAGTTTGTGTGGGTAAACTAGAATATATACTGTACCATTTCATTTAGCGAGCCTGTGTTCTTTGCTCATGTAATAAATAAGGTTAATTTTTTCATTTTTTGGACAATATCATAATATTGACCTCCTAAAATGCTCGGTCGTTGTTAAAATTTTGCCACTAAATTAATAGAAAAATCAGATCACAGTTATTTTTTATGGTTGTTGCTAATACAATAATTGTTTTCTGGCGTAAAAAACATTTCGCACGATTAAACTATCATTTTATTTAGTTTTATTTTGATGGCACAAAATTGCAAAAATGACCGTTTTTTGCATCAACAGTTTTTTTACAGTTTACGCTTAATACGATAATACATTGTTAGAGAGAATATTATTCACTTCTCCGCTCTGAAACTTTATGGGTTCTGTATGAGAAAGTTTTCATAATTTTGTACTTTTTGTTATTAATTATAATGTTTTTATTTTGGAGATTTTGGCTGCCAAAATAAATTTGTATAGAAATTTTGGTTGGTATTCTGACTAATGACTAACTTTATTTTCAAAATTGTTTTAAAACTAATAAAGTGTGGCCCTCATGCTGAAATACTGGAATTTTAACTTCCATATATACTGCTTAGTTTCTTTTCTTATCAATTTACCCACACTAAAGATTATCTGTTTTGTTGAGTAAGAAAACACTGGACAGAAATTGTTAGGATGTACCGTAAAGTCATTTGAAGGACCATTTTGCAATTTTTTCTTCTTTCTGACACTACAGAAACAGTTTTTCCAAATATTTTTTCAAAAGGAAAGTGTTGATATTTTCACCAGCGAACAATAACTTTTGTGCGGCTTCGAATGTACGCAACAGATGCATACGGCCTTGGGCCCGGACACGGATCGATTAAGTGGGGGCAGCTATAAAGCTTGCACGCATACTTCAACGCAATAGCCCCCTGAAAGTCACTACGGCTGAGGGTAGCAGCTTCCCCTCGTGTAAACAAAACAGGACGTAACGCGAATTACGTATACGTGTAACAATGTGGTACTTTTGGGGGGCCTATAGCGAAATAGGGGGATATCTCAACGAAACCTTGCAGATACAATACCATTTTTATCTTGATACATGAGTAGCTGATACTTTTCAGGCGTCATCTTTTAAAGAGTTTTCTAGCTGTTTTAAACGGCCCCCCACCATATTTGAGGGTTGTTACGTATATACGCCCAATAAACTGTACTCCGCTGAACAGGGCAGCGAGGGTGGGGCTTAGCTTGGAAGTTTGACGGCCGCAAACTGGATTTCGGGAGTTTTATTTAACCCTGAGCAAATCAGACAGTTTCTTGTTAAATCATACTGAAGCTGCAGTTTTTGTTTCAAAGCAAACTATTTACCCAATATTTTGCCGCACTTCATTTGAACATCAGTTTTTGTAGAAGCTTTTAGGAGTTTTCAGATGCTTTTTGTCCACACTTCTGTGCTTGGATTCCAAGATTTTATCAGTTTTGAGAGCGTCGGTTTTGCTAATGGTGTAGGTGGCAAAATACTGCACAAAACTGACTGATCTGACCGACTTTGTTCAAACCAAGTTACAATTGGCAAAGGTAGATTCACAATACCTTCTCATACCTTCTCATAACTTTTTCTGTTAGTATGAGACGCAAGCCCGTTTAATACTTGTCCTTGAGGGGATATGGAACAGAATCAAGGACAATTTTCGGTCATTCATTGAGCTGCATTGGCAGACTCGTTCTGTCTAACTTTTTCTATGCTAATAAAACTTGACTTCTCCTTTCTTCTTGTAAAAACATTTGGCCATGTCCTTTTCTTGGTGCTCCTGGAGGACACAAAATGATAAGGACAAGGATAAGAACGAGTATGAACCGAACTTAATCCGTAGGTTAGATATATTTACTACTCTGTGATCTTTATTGCGATGTTTGGTATGAGAATCGGAATGACACTGAAGACATTTTAACCACCCATTTCTGGATCTGCATACCTACCAGCGCTCTAACTAATTGAACTACTGGGTCCATGCTGAGCTGTCACTTATGCCTCTAGTCAACAAACTGGCCTATCTTACTGTACATTATAAAATAACTGAATAACCGAATGGATATGTAGTGAAAAATTCTCATAATTCAGTTTAGTCACTAACACCACTACACTGATTGTTTGCAGATTTATTACGTAATTTAACTAAAGTGGTCTGAGAAAAAACTGCTGAGCAAAATCTCATGAGTGCCTTACTTTTTGACGTTTTGACGGCAAAAATTGCCGATCTTTTTTTGAGCCACTGCTTGTGTAGTAAAAAACTAAAATTTTTTCATAATTAGGCTTTGAGATTTAGTTTTATTGTGTTTTTATGTGATGCTCCAAGTTCTACTACATCCAAGTGCATGATTGCATCTTTTTAAATAGTTACTTAACAAGTGTAGTATACAATTTTGATTTTTCGTAGTTTCACCATAGCGAATATTCCTATATTTAGTCACTTGTAAAGCTTATGTCACTTCTGTTTAGCTCTAGAACTTTGAAAATTCTGAGAGGTCAGTTTAATGCTATACTTATTTCAGTCAAAATCTGTATGCTGTAATTATTTGAGATTACTGTGTCCCCAATTTACACTACCTGATATGACATAAACCTTCCGAATTATTTATGTTTTATAAGAACGTTTATTCATATTTCATTCATTTTTTAGTTATGTTCAAACGTTAATAAAAACGGAGTTTAATATTCAAATTTTTATGTTAAACTAGATACTTTTTGGTCCCCTGTTTAAGTTTTTACATTTTTCATCATCCATTATATATTCTGAGCAAAAACAGTAAACTGGAACTACTTGACTGCTAAGCTTGAAGTTTGGTACTAGGCAAAGTTTATCACAAGGTTTAGTAGAAAACTTTATGAAAATGTTTTGAACTACGTTGTTTTTATTCTAGTATACATTCTGAATTCAAGATAATTCAGATAATGCTGTCAAAATTTCCTAGCCTCGACTTCGGTTGAACACCGAAAATTGTGTATTTGATCCTAAAAACATTCAAACTGCTACATGTTCCGTCTCAGTTTTAATACTTACTATTATTATATTTTATGAATAGGTATTCAGACCTGAAATTGAGAACCAATTTGTTTTCATGTCATCTTTAACGTGAAAATTAATTTTTTATTAAAGATTACTTATTTATCTTAATTAAGATTAACAAAACGCTCACCTAAATTTTTATATCTATTGTCGTAGCAAGAGCACTTTCATCGAAAATCCTGGTTAGCGCCACAATTTTGGAATGGCTTATACCCACTTCACACTGCAGTTTAAGGTGTACGGTTCATGGTTTACGGTTTAAGGTTTACCGTTTTAATCACATTATATTGTAGCATAATTTTCAGAAACCTTTCAAAATTGACTTCAGTGGATCAGTGGATCATTTTTCTTAATTAATAAAAATAGTACATTACATGCTCACTGCTTTAAGTTGATACCCAGCAGTTGGCATAATACACTGTTCATGTTTATTTTCTTCGGGTATTAAGAAGCAACACTTTAGACACTGTGGGTGGATTTCACGAAGGTGGTTTTACTAAACCATGGTTCTACGTACGTTTTTATATAATTTGCACATAATTTAGTTAAAAATGTGATCGTTGCGATTTGCAATAAAGTGGTTTTAGTTCATTTGAAATTTCAGCATTTTTATAAGATCTCTAGCTGTTTTGGTGGTTGGATTCGTACAAATGTCTCATATTTCGTAATAAAATTATGTGCAAATCATATAAAAACGTACGTAGAACCATGGTTTAGTAAAACCACCTTCGTGAAATCCACCCACTAAGAGTTCAATTTTAACATTTTTTAATACTTCGTTCATAGGTATGTTTTTTAACTGTCTCTCAGAAAGTATGAACCGGGCTCATGAATGCAGTTTTAAAGACTGTTGCTAAATTAGGAGCTGTCACTGTTTTCAAACATTAGGTGTAAAAATGAAAACCAAATTGACGTTTTTATACAAACTAGCCCTGGGACTAATTAAAATTTAATCTCCTAGACAATAAAGTTGCACATTTCTATTAGAAATTGATACGCTGTGTCACTGTGCTAAGTTATCTACAAAGTAATGCGGTTGCCAAACCACATGCAATACAATACGAGTAGATTTTTCTTTTATTTTATATATTTACATTTATGTTATAAATAAAGAGCAGTTTTTCATCTCTTACCCTATGACGCCCCAAGTTTTTTCAGTTGCCTTTCACAAAACACTATGCTGAAAACTTAATTTTGCTTAGAGATTACTCTAAATTTTTAATGCCTTTAACCACGATTTCACAATTTTTTTTCTTCTTCTGCACAACTCAATCAGGTAAACAATCAATCAATCAATCAATCAATCAATAAATCAATTAATCAGTCAATCACTCAAATATTGAGTGTCCTTAATAAATTACGCAATAAATAAAAATATGTACTTTTGTTCGGCTTAAGCTTGAGGATTGAGATGTAAGTATATTGTACAAACTACAAAACTCAGGCCACTGTTGACTTTACGTTGTGGCTTGGCAAAGAGTCATTAATATCACACGCATAGTTTAGCAAGTTTAGAGTAGCCGTTTCAAGTTTTGTAAATTTAGTTCTAGTTCTATCTCGTCGTCTGTTTATGTTAGCATTTATGCAATTATCGTTTGCTTGATTATTTGATATTAGAACTCTATTCTCTAAATAGTATGTATGTTCCAACTAACCAATATGTGAGATTAATAGGCCTTTTTTACCTACTGGTAAAGGTAAGGGTGAAGTAGTACTTTCAAAAAACAAAAATGATAATTATGGTTATAATTAAGATTCTTAAGGTATATATAACTTAACTTTTTTTATTGTTAACTGCTAAAAAATTTCTATACTCTGAAACAATCAACGTTATCCATATTTTCAACATCAACTCTACTTTTCACCCTGAATTCACCTTGAACCATTATATCAAAGTTATCCACATAATGAGTAAGAGTATGTTGGTGGTCCATTTGGTCAGTAGTACCCATTTTGAAACGTTGTCATTTGTGTCGTTTTTAGCCGCTAATATGCAACACCTCTACTGTGTTGCCAAGCTAGCCATTGAGAAGAGTGTCATACACTTCTGGTTATGTACTCTTGATACCACTTAATAGTATATACATATGTAGGGATGACCTAGCGTACATACTGGCAATTCTGACCCTACCAATACTAAAAATCAAAGAATATGTTGTAGAATATCATTAAATTGAACAAACAGCATCATTATCATTGAATTAAAAAATATTGATGTTTTAGACCTTATTTCGAATAATTTATTTACCGGCTGACTGATTTTTATAATTTCATTTATTAATCACGTTAGAATGCTGTTATCTTAGTTTTTTTCTATTCCTGGCTGCTACTATTTTCGACCATGGTTTTATCACGAGCTTTGTGTCTTATTATATTAGTCGTATCCAATGCTCAGGCCAAACACTCGCCAGCTAATTTTGCTCGTTCCGAGGGCGGCGAAGCAGGTAAACGGACTTTAATATTTACCCTTTACTGCGTGAAATCGTATCTGAACATCATTGTTTCAGATTGGCACTATCTCACACTAGTGAAACTTGTCGGTGTTATGTTTAACAGAATCAGTTACTTCACGAGGATGCCATAGGCATCCGCACTAAGTGACCGGGTGGCCAGGCGTGAGAATCCTGACGCAGCTATGGCATTGTAACGTAGGCTTTGCAATCGTGATGCACGTGAAAACCGAAAGCAAGTTTTGTCACAGTTGAAAATAGCTGAAAATTTCCACAGAATAGCTGAAAATAGCTGAAAATTTCCACAGAATATGTGTATATACATACGTATGTACTTATGTAAACCCCTGCACATGTAAAAATATTAAAATATCTCACAAATTAAAAAATAATTTTTTGGCAAAACTGGGTTAAAGTAGATAAAATTGGGAAAAACAAGTGGAAATGAAGTTATCTCTAAAAAAATGTGTCAGACAAGTTAATTTATCATATTTATGTAGTAGTAAGACAACTGACATTTGGTTCATTAAATGTATAGTTTTTATCAAAACAGATGTTGTAGTTTTTAGTTGCTTATCTTTTGTTTTGTGAGTGTCTTTAATTGTCAAGTCTGCATCCTTTTAGACGTGTGTGGCATTGTTGAAAACACAAATATATTTTTTTAAAATTCTCTGGCGGAAGTAGTATTTGTGAAGCCAAACGTGGGTTAGTTATGCAGATATGTTTATGTGCGCATTGCAGATATGCAAATCAACTTAGAACGTAGCCGTAGAACACGGAAAAGCATGAGTGCACATATGACACTCTTTTTATCATGTCCTTGGCGCTGCGTCCAATGCGGAGCCCAAAATAGCCCGTTTATGCACGGTTTTGAGGGAGGGGGGATCCCCAGCCCCCCCTTCTCATTCCCATATCAGTAAATTAGTGAAAATCCAGATTATTAATGTACTCCTCATCATTTCCAGATAGAACTAGTGGAGGCCTTTTGCTGATTGGCGTTCTTCCACTGATGCACTGATATGAGTTACCTGAGTGCTTCTAATGCCTAAAAATCAAGGACCCTAACTCCGTCAAAGTACAGGAGTCAAGGGTCCAGTGATGTCCTTATATGAGGTTGGGGCTCGTTGAGGTATTCCCCTAAAAATACAAGTGGCTAGTTTGCGGACTCAGCTCCAAGTGCATAATAACTAGAACGTGATAGTCGTCTTAGTATGATTAGAAAGCTTTATGATCTTGACAAATGTCCTATTCAGACTAATTTTGTTTTTCACCCAGCTCGTCGAAACCAGACCAGAAGCCAGAATTGATGGACAGACTAAGCTACATAACATTATATGGCATTCATGCATTTGTTATTGCACTCTACTGACTTTCTCATTGACTCAAGTACACTGTTTTATGGATAGTTTACAACATGCGTAAGAAAAAAAATTGAAACAATTAATAAGTTAATTAAACTTTAATCAAAGATGAATATCAAAATTTTATAACTTTTTGAAAAAAATATTCGGTAATTTTCGCTAACGCTGATTTTCGAAAGAGAATGTGCTATCTCAGGCTCAGTGAGCAAAGTGAGTATATAAACTGGTAATTTATATAAGCTTTTGATCAATATATATATACACAAGGATATATATATATATATATATATATATATATATATATATATATATATATATATATATATATATATATATATATATATATATATATATATATATATATATATATATATCAATACACCAAGGATTGCATAATTCGTAAAACTATTCACAGCTAACTAAAAATTATTTCAATATTATGTACTCTTGATGAAAGTCGACTTCAATCTATGAGTTAAGCTTACACAACAACGTGTTAATTACGAAGCTAGCTATGTATATGTGAAACTGTAGGCTTTGTTTTAAAGTTTTTGTGAGGTAACGTTAAAGAAACTTCTTGGGAGGTCTTTTATTTTGACTAAGCGGTGTTGTGTTTTTGCTTTGTTCCAATATTGTAACACAACCGATCCTATTGCTAAATTACTGACTCAATACTCGTTACCTACTGATTACTGACTTGTCACGTTATAAACGTCAAAATGTGCAATTTATGAAGTTACCTTTTACATTTTCACCACTTTATACTCATTTTTATGTTTTATGTATTCAAAATGTTAGTTATGCAGCTTAGTAATACCTACATTAATCCTTAAAACAGTCGCAAATTACAAGTGTAGTAAAAGAGCAATAAAATGCAACTGATAAATCATCAGTTTTTGTATTTGTTTTCTTTCGCAACAGCAGGCTGCGGTGCTTTTGTACATAAGCCAAAGGTTTAGTGCGTTATCAGTGTGTAAAAGCGGCATCATAATATTATGCTTTGTGTTTACATTCACAGTGGCTTCAATTGCACCGCCTATATTATAAGTAGTTCATTGTTAAGTCATTTAAGTACAAGTTATACGAGTATGAGCGTTTACAGTACTCATCTTCTCAATAGGTGCATTTATGCGTATGTAGTTTGTGATGATGGTATATATTCCTTCAAGAAGTAAAGTAGTGCGCTAGTAGCGCTAGTACCAATGCCAGTGTACTCCATAAGTAGTGTCCAAAGTAGTAGTGCTTTTCGAAGTGAAGTGTAAGTACGTCACCAGACAATATTACATACAGTATCTATTTTTATTTCCATATTGAACATACAATTCAAAGCGTAATCAAAGCGTAATCGTAGTCATAAGCAGCCCATTTCATAAAACAGCCTACATAACACTACTAAAGTAAAGCAAAAAATTACTTAAAATTGTACATTCAAGGCGGCGTTTTGGGAAAAGCCAGCATGTTCATTAAGCTCAGACATTTTGTCTCCACATAACTTCAAAATCACATTGACATTGCTTTTAGCATGGTGTATCAGAATACTGATTTTAGGGCCAAACATATGTAGGTATGCAGTTTCCATTTTTCACATGAAATTTTCTATTTGAGCGCAGGGTGGCAAAATTTTCACTGATTATGACATTCCAAAATGTTCACAAAAGTGCATGAACAGCAAACATGCTTAAAACTCTGAATAGAATTTTGTGTCAATTTTTGAACTTGATACCAACCGCACACAAACTGATTTTCGCTGAGACTTCATATACAATGAAAATACTTTAAACTTTTAAACCAAAATTGAAGAAATGGCGACAAATTAACATGAAATTTTTTGATAATGCAATAGTATGCTTATCAAAATTTTTTTCAGAAATTAAAGATGAAAATTGGTGAAAAAGTTATTGGTAAAATTTAAATATTCTCAGCGCTGTGTTGTTTTGGTAACTCGTTGGTTTTCTTTCTCATCAAGGTTTAGCAAATAAGTAGAAAATTAAGCTGGGCCTTTGCCAGAATTATCACAACACGTTTTCCCTAAAAATATGAGCTAACTAGCTAAAAATTATAAATTGCATTGTAAATTATTGTGTAAGTGGCCTGAAAATAAGACCAGAACATTTTTTATTGGTTAGCATACGCATTTTTAAAGTTTTCAAACGTTGATGAACTCTTTGCAAGAGCATCTGACAGAATTTAAAACTAGTCTAGCTTTTTCATTATTACTAGCATGTTTGTTTTACAAACACCATTTTGGAGGATCTTCGCTTAACCTAGGAATCAATTAAGTTACCTAAATTTGTCAAGTTAACTCTTTTTATTTAACGAGTGAAAGTTATAAAGTGAAAAAAAATTTCTTGAAATCTATATTCATCCAGTTCGTTGATATGTCATAGTAATTGTGATACGAATCGGTGAAGGTGTTTTCAGTTTTAGTAAAAACGTCTGTACTTGAGCGTTTTACAGTCGTTTTTACACTGTTTTCATCAGTAAATAACTTTATTTCAATTTTATGGTAATTGCTGTCAGAATTAGACTTTTTTAAATAACATTATGTTTTCTAGCGCAGTACGTACTAGGCTTGTTGTAGCGCCTGCCCATGATAACAGACACATTTATTTTGCTTTTTGATACTTTACAACTTTTTATGGAGTCAGTGTCTGACCAATTTTCAATTTAAAGTTGCAGGTTGTCCTATTAGAAAAGTAGTTTGCCGTTTTTTTAGTATTGAAAAAGCATATACAGAGTTAAGTATTGTTTTTTCTGCACTGACTTGCCAAAAAATTTTACCAAAAAAATACTTCTGCAAAGAAAAAATTTTGTACTATGTTTTTAACCAACCCTGATTTTATTCATTGATACTTCTGTACTCTGTTATCTGATTTAAGAGTTAGTTAGCTTTACAATCGCATTGAAGATGCGATCTCTTTTTCCATCGATAAAGCACGTTTGTAATTTTCCAGAGCATAATGTTGGAAAAGGCGGGAGATTAAAAAAATATTTGTAAAAGTTAATATCTCTCAGACACACTGGAGCGAAGAAAAAGCTGTGAAAAACTCTAAAAATATACCAGAATAAAAAACGCATGAAAAAAGCCGGACATTCATGTTTCTTAATTTTTCTTACTTCAATACGATATCTGTGGTATAATTAAGGTATTGTTGATAAAGAATAAGTTTGCGTTTACATACGTTTAAATTTTAATTATTTGTTTTAAGCACGCCTATGTATGTATTAGTCATTATACGACTTGTGTTTTTTCCTGTCAATTATAAGTAATAATACCATAAAAGCAGATAAAACATCCTGTAAGCATCTGTAGTAGACTTGACATATTTTGGCATCGGTTAGGTAGTTTTTATAAAACACCAATAAAAAATGGTAGCTTTTTTGTCATGCTATTAAAACGTCCTTGTAGTAAACGATAATCTGCTAATAACTTGTGCAATCAAAAGGCGGTTCTCATGAAAACAGGTGTTTCAGCATGCTTAAATGTTTACAAAAATAGCAAGCAGAAGCTTACGCAACTAACAATTTCCAGTGCTAGCGCTACTGAAAATTTGTTGAGTGTATATTGCTTATCAGTTATTTCAATGAAAATTTCACCGGCCAAAGCAGTGATTTGAAAGCCGTTTGGCCGAGCGGTTTTACTGCAGCCATAATGTGCTGTTGCGTTATTGTAATACCATGAATCCTTTATTTTATCGTGGCGCAGGATGGTACACTGTTTTACAGCTTTTGGGTGAGTTCAGGAGACGATTTTTAACCAAAACATTGTCTAGTGTCCGCTATTGACTGCGTTTACCTGTAGTTTGTGACATTCTATGACTGATTTTATAGTATTAAGGTAATCAACCCATGGCACATGAGTTTTGACAAGATATATTTCCAAGTATTTACCCGACAATCTTTGACCATGGCTAATAAACAGTAAAAGCCTAGCCTGTGGCTAGACCCAAAAGACTATGGGCTAATCTTCACAACAAGAGCATTATCTACGTTTCTTATGGCTACACACATGTTTATGTTTAAAATTTAGAACTTTAAATTTAAACTTTAAAAAATTGCAGCATTTGAGACCTTATGTACTTCCGATCTGCCAAGGCACGGTCGCAAGTATCCTGCTTAGAATTGAAGAATAATTTTAGTTTAACCACAAAAACGCTTACCTATTGTTTGGTGGTCAACAATTTAGAGTTATTTGTCTGGTGTTTATATGAATGTCGACGTGATCGTAACTGACGAAATTGACGACCTACAGATTCAACCTTTCACTCACAAACAATCCAAATTTTAGCTACTTTGCTTAGTCTAAAGATTGTTTTAACCATATTTTGATAGTGTCTATTTAACAAATTTTAATCAAGAAATATGTACATAAAGGCAGTCTCTGAAACTGAAACCTAGTCCAAACTATATTTCCAGAGACTAACTTCTCAGAACACCATCTACATGTAATGTAAAAATTTTTGATTACGATGTTTTAGAAACTGTTCTGTCCTTGTTGGGATGCATAAAGCAGCACTTGTCTTGCCTTAAGCCAGTCGTGGTTTTTCACTGAAAATTAAGATTTACCCCCATGCCTTTTAGCCAATTCAGTCTTACAACATATATTTACGTCTTTATGTATTACACAAACATAATACAGCATGGCGCACTTTATATTTATAATTTTTTAGTGAATATTATTATCAATTAGGTAATTTAAATTTATTATGTATGTTTATAATTACAAAAACATCTTAAGTTAATCAATGAAAGGTTTTCAGTAATAACGTATGGTGTTTATTGTTTTAGTGTATTACCGAGTGCAGTTGCACTTTTTGGATCTGCCGTTCTCGGCACAGCTCAGTGACAGCAATACCTCAGCTTTCAGTGCCAAAGCCAATGCCCTGGGAACCCTGATCGAGGCCCTCTTCAAACACATTCCTGGTCAGCAGTATGCCACCGTCGTGCGATTCCAGTAAGAATACATTCGTGCTTACAGCCCTATGTCCGTTTAGCTGGCAAAATTACTAAAACATATGGTCTTATTCACTAATGGTGGTGTGATTATTCTGTAATTTGGCCTGCTGAACGGACATACGGCTGTTAGTATGACTCGACGCTAAAACGAAATTTGATTATCCGTTCGATCTGCTACTAAAAAATTTCACAAAATTTTGAAACATTAAGGAACATTAAGGAACCAGCTGGTTTAGACAAAAGCGTATCGCAAATCTGCATAACTCAGCTAACTTTTTATAATTATAAAAATTAAGAAAATGAATTTTACAACGATCTCAATAAAAGTTTAGTTATTATTTCTCTGCTGATCTGATTATGACCATGTAAGCAAATCAACATTAACTTGAACTTAACCAATTTTGAAGGACGTTAAGCTTGCGTTAAGCATTGTTGTGTGTACAATTTTGAAGGTTCAGTATGATGGTCCGGTTCACGATTCTATTGTAACGTATTTATGTATTTTTGTCGCTTTCTATAGTGCATGACATAAATAGTTTACAAGATACACTTGATAGTTTATGTGCGACCACGAAGGTGTCAACGTCGAACATGAAGTGTCAATAACCTCGATCGGATTCATTGTGTTCGTGTGCAAAAGTGCACAATTAGCCGTATAACTGTCAAAAATTCAAAACTAACAAGTCAAGCCTTGATTCGATGTAAATTAATTTAACTTGACTTATGCAAATAAACTCACAATTTCTGCTCAAATGCTCATATAGTAAAGTATATACCTCAGTTATTATTATTAGTAGTAGTATGGGTTATTTACCTAAAAATGACACAGTGACATAAATATATAACAATGGCGGTAACGACGAACTTATAAGCCATTGAGTTAAGGTGGTAGTAACGTTTTCGACAGTTTTGCAGGAGTAACACTTGACAACTTACGATTAATTTTCAATCAATAATTTATAGTACGCATATTAATTTAGGAAACTATAATTTATTATGAGATAAATGCTTGCTAAAATAGCTGGAAACAATCATTTTTAGTTTTCACAGAAAATATTTTTCAGCCAGTTACGACAATTTTTTGTAAATTTTATGTTTAGCTAAGCCAATGTAGTAGCTAGTCAAAACGGCCGTTTATTGAAAAAAGAAAAAATTGACACTCGGGCATGTCAAAAACCTTCAATTTAGATGCCAAAACTTATCCTTCCGCTTTTCACTTTTTGAGATTACGTCATATTTATGTAACATTTCTTTTTGAACTAAAGCACATTATACAAAAGTCCACAAAACTTGACAACTACCAGAAGGATTTTGTTCAAAATTTGGGATAAATTGGCACACATATGTGTCTACTTTATGCTAAAATTTCAAAAATTTTGTTTGCTTAAATTTTGCGTTACATCAATTTCATTCACAGAAATCTGTAAAAATGTACTTCCGTGGGCTAAATCTCAAGTCTCTATGTTGAAATCTTTTTATGCGTTATTTTACATGTTTTTTAGACAATTTCTGATGTGTCAATTTTTTTATTTGTATTAATTTAGCCTATTTCGTGAAAAAATTGGATTCAAAAATTCGTTTATTTATCAAAATTAGAAAAAATTCAAAATTAAAGGTCCGTAGCTTCTTTTCTGCATCATATAAATGCACCAAACTTAGCATTAAAATTTACCCTGTTATTGGCTATGCTGGTGTAAAGAATGAAATCAGTTGGAGTTACACTGTCATTTTTACAAGCAAAACAAGAAAAATGCAAAAATTCACGAAATTTGACTACTTTGACAGTGTCTGCTGACTAGCTTGTTACAGATTTAAGCTAGATAAGTGTAGTTTCAGTCAAGTTCTTAAACGTGAAAAAGACAGCTATTAAATTCATTGAGTCAATCAAAAGTTATAGCACGTTATAAAAACTGTCGAAAACGTAACTACCACCTTAACTGCAACAAAAAAGTAATCTTTAATAAAACTCAAATCTACATATAACCAGGAATATATACATAACAGGGATTATTATGTACTCTTTATATAACACATATTGGTGGCTATGGCTAAATAGGGACTGAGCCAATTGACCGGCTACAAGTGACCTACCACTGAAAAACGGACTAAAGTTGAACGTTAAAAGACGTTGTTTGAACAGATTATCTTTATTATTATGTATGTTTTCAGAGAGTCCGAGTCAACAGGGACGTACGTGACAGTGGACCTTGGGAGTCTCTACAATGACAACGAAGAAGAACTGCGCAGTATCCTGACCACTGTGCTCGCCAGGGGGTACATCGGCAATTACTCCGTCGATCCTCTTTATCTGCACTTTGAGCCAATTACAGGCAAGAATAGAACATGGGTGTTTAATCGGTCATTATTACAGTCGGTTTCAAATGAAAATGGATTGTAGGCGTCGCCATTAGTGATGAAATCGGACGCGTCGGATGATTTCATCCGACGCGCTCGATTATGAAATCCGACGCCTAGAGTTTTGCCAGCCAGTAATTACTTATCAAAGTTCAGGTGTAAAATTTTCAATAGGGGTGGTTTTTTTGGCGCTAACTATAAATCTAACTATTTTTGTTCTTTTAGTAGCATTAACTAACAAAAATTAAAATTCAGTAGTTAAAATTGTCTTTAATTTAATTAATTAAACACCTACCCTTAATTTAACACCTACTAAACAACCTATAAGAGTGAAATATGAAAAATTTTCATAACTCGCTGAATAGTCACCTTCCTACATTTTTCCAGCAAGCTCTCCAATTTCTAACTATATGATGCAATCCAACGCCCAGCCAGGCCCGTCGGTTGATGTCATCCGACGGCCTCGGTGATGAAGCCCGACGCGTCGGATGATGTCATGATGACGGATGATGCAATCCAACGCGGATGATGAAATGGCGTCGGGCTAATTTATTTTCATTTGAAAACGACTGTACTTATAACCGTATTTTACGTGTACCTAAGGTCAATTTATACTTACAGTCGTACATGTGTCCGTTTAACCGGAAAGACTACTTAATAATTACCACGCCACTAATCAGTAACGGTGTATAAACACAAATTCTGGCTGGTTTGTAGTTTTGACGGCTACATGGACATATGTACAATTGAAACTATAAATCAACCCTTACAACCAGCGAACAATGATTAGATAGGTATTAGGTACGATCACGATGTCGTGTAAATTGAGTGAAAAGAGCCTGCACTTTTACAACAATTCAGCATTCCTTTTGGTACAACAAAGCAATTATTTTGACACTTTTGTTTGACAATTCACAAATTTTAGTTGTTTGTGTCTTATGAGATGTTAGATTCGAATTTTTATCGATTTATCGGCTGGATATATAATCGCCAATAAACCATATTGTTGTATAGTTATAACTCTTTTATGTTTTAGGCATGAAGAATGCGCCGGCCATCATGCTGTGTGCCAAGTACGAATTCCAGTGCGAGGATTCAGGATGTGTGGACGAAAGACGTGTCTGCGACGGAAGAAAGGATTGCGCAGATGGCAGTGATGAGGATTCGCAGTGGGGTAGGATGAATTGTCGATATAAAAGTTTAAACAGTTAAGAAAAACTAAAAAAATGTAATCGGAAATAAATTTGTAACCCTATGCATAACTATTTTTTGACAATAGACCATTGGTTTTGTATTGATGGCTTGCCATTTAAAGCCCGACTCTGCTGTACTGATATGGTCTAAACTAATAACTAAAACTAAAACTAAAAGTATTTTCGAATTTACCTAATTAATAATATCCCACATAACGTTAAAATATGGTGACTGGTGACTCCTTATTGCACAGTTTGTTCTTTGTTCTTTGCTTGGTATAAAAGGTAGACGTAATCTGTGCACCCCCAAGCGCTCAGGAACTTCTAAAAATTGTACAGTTTGATTTATTTTCAGCCAACTGCAATCTTCAGCCCGAGATCACGTATTTATCGGGCGATATCGAGATTTCGGCCGGAGAGGACGCCCAGCTAGAAGTAGCCGTTGACCATTTGGGCAGCGGTGTTGTGTTGTGGGTGAAGGAACCCGAGCAGATCATGACCGTGGGCCGGGCAGTGGTCACTGGCGATCCTCGAGTGGACATCGATGTTTACGCACAGACAGATGGCAGCTACAGATACGATCTTAAGATTAAGGTAGATACATAAATAGGTTGACATACAGTAGCTGTTAGAAACTTATGCTATTTCTACTACGTCCGCTACTACTATGTACTTCTACTGCATTTACTACTCCTAAACTCTATTATTGCTGCTATGTACTTCAACTACTTCTACTACTTTTATTTTCTACTACTTCTACTACTTCTACTAATTATATTTTCTACCACGTCTACCCGCAGACCCAATAGCTTCTAACCAAGACCACTATATAATTCATAGTTTCATACGCGCCTTTAAATTCAGTCAGTTTTAGTTTCGTGATTATGTATTGTGGCTACAAGTATGCCTTGAGCCCATTGTCTTTCTGATTGTTTCAAATGCCCAATGCTAGCATTGGAATTTCGGCACTGTTAACTTAAAATCAGATAAGTTTTTAGAATGCAAACGGGCTATCAGCATATACAAAACAGAACCGTAGTCACACGTGCAAACTTTCAAAACATTAGTACAAAATTTACATTAACTTTAGCTATAAAACTGCTTCGTACTATTTAGACACCGATATATGATGGCACTTTTGCAGTTCAGAAAGTTTTCTCAAAACCGTGTAATAAAAAGTTTCATCAGCAACCCTGTTATTTTTCAGGCAGTGGAACCAACCGATTCCGGAGTTTACGAGGTTTGGCTGGATGTAAAACCGGAGAAGTTCAAGAAACCTGTTAAGCTGACCGTCGTTGGAAGTCGTTCAGTCAGAGGTAATCTTTAGTTACGTCAACTATGCATTGGGTCAAGCCTAAAATAAGTTTGTTTACATTATACTATCTGTGTATCACCTAAATGTGAAGTAGGTAGATTTGATCCAGAATAAAAGAGATGTAAACCAAGACAGTCCGCATGCGGCCTATCAGCCTATTTGTTGCTGTGCTGTCTTCTCCTCCTGGCTTGTATTTTTGTGACAAGGAAAGACTCGATTTTGACAATACGATCAAATCGAAAACTGAAGTCTCACCAAAAATAGCTGAAGCCTGATAGGCTGAGACAAAACAGGTGGCGTAATTTTTGTGACTGCTAGCTGCTATTGATGCTTACAATGTGTTCTTTTCTCAATAAATATCGCATGATTCTTTTTTTAACTCAAGGTCCAGCATTTTTTGGTCCGACTGTAAATGGAATTACTAGAAGAAAAACGTAGATGATTGCAACACAGCAACTGATCCAGTTATTGACCACGATCTGTTTTATTTCAGTTCAGCCCGAAACACAACCTCCGCCCCATGTTATTTCCTGTCCCAGTGGTAACTTCCAATGCAGCAGTGGTCACTGCTTGGACGAGTCTCGAGTGTGTGACGGATATAAGGACTGTCCCACCGGAGATGACGAAGACAATTGCCCAGGTATGGTTTGAAAAACATCCACAATTTTATTGCATTTTTCGTGTTTATGTTATGTTACCTAGTTAGTTTATATTTAAGAGTAGTAACAGTGTGTGAGGTCTATGCGTAATGATGAACGCAAGAAGATACACTGATTTTGATAACCTCGAGTCAAGGTCGAAAATGTTAACTACTACACCACATCCCCCAAGATTTTATCTTTTACAACACACAAACTGATATTTAATCAGTATTCATTCATTCACCTTTGTTTCAGACTCATTCACAACAGCCGCACCCCAGGGCGCCGTGATTGAAACAAGAACAGAAGGCGACTCCAGTTGGTCTTGTCCCCCTGGCCACTACCAATGCCGCAGTGGACACTGTCTGACCATCCAGCGGAAGTGTGACACCTACAAGGACTGTCCTGACGGAGATGATGAAGTGGGATGTACAAGTGGGTGGCGGACAAAAATAGCTGTTTTTTCAGCTGTACATACTACCCAAAAAATCAGTCCATAAGCTACTTGTGATTTGAATCTTCCTGCTGTTTTCATTAACAAATACAGCAAATTTATCGGAGCTGCAGGATAAATTTGGAGCTTTGAATGCGGAAGAGTGTGAACGGGCTCGTGGGAACTATAATTAGCAAATATAGTTTTGATGTAGTTGTAAAAATAATATAATCTGATCCTTGCATTTGGACCCGCTCCTTTTCCTGGATTCAACGGACTGACCCTGTTTTAGTTATTAAAGAATGGATATAAGACTAAACAAGCTAACGTAAATCAGCTGCAGAAATTCATTAAACCAATTTCCAAACTAACAGCCGTCTCAAAGATTCAGTTTTTTGTAACTAATTTGTGGAAATCTAAATCAGTTTCTTAATCCTCAGTTTGTCGGATGTTCGCATTGCAGTGGAAAATGTGTTAAAAAAGGATGTTTTTGGTTATCAGTAACAAATATGCGGATTTAGGTTACTTTTGGGGCTGCTTCGAATGCGAACGCATTGTGAACGGGTCCTTGGGAAATCTAGTTAGCGGATAGTTTAGAGTACAATCGGGTGTGCGGCGTTTGCCTAAATTTGATGTGTGAATTTTTTGTTATTTAGCTTTTTTGGTCGTGCATGAGTTTGTAAACTTTTTATACCACAAGTAAATTTCTTTACTCTACCTAATTGTGGGTTTGATTGAATAAGCGACAAGTACCTTCCTCCATGGATTACATATTAACTTCTTTTTATTAGTATTTTTTCGATGTATTTTCAAAAATATTTTTTCATAAAAACCACTTATTAAGCAAGAAGCATCGCATAAATTTTTAACTTGACTTGAACTTCCTTTGCCTGACAATTTTAATTTTTCTTTGCTTATTATAATGGCAAAAGTATAACTATAAAATTGTGTTTAGATATATTTGTAGTGTCCACGTGTGAATGCTTGCTGTGAAAGTGTTAAAGTAATCACAAGAATGGCTCAGCTTGCTGCATTGGTTAAGCACGAAAATTGACTGCTAGTATTCACAAGCTAAAAATTCACATAATTTTCACTTTTCTCTGCTGCTAAACTGAAAAGAGTGCATTATGACGGACAAAAGGTGTGCTCAAGAAATTAGCGTATAAAATTAAAATTAACCAAGAACTGTTAAATACTGAAATTTGTTCTTTTCGTTGAAATGTTTCTGTAAAATCAGTGTTCTATTTTGTCGTGTGCAGCATTTTTTGGTCAAACTTTAGTTTGT
>JASANF010019342.1:0-16490 GCA_030248245.1 Trissonchulus sp. WLG1_4 | reverse complement strand
GGTCACGGAACCGGACCAAATGTGAACACTCCCCCTCTAAAAATGCGGGGAAAGCTGACCCTTCAATGGGGCCAGCAGCAGGTCCTGGGGGTCCGGTGGTTTGAAACTGAACGGTCCCCGTTACGCGTATCTCCATCTCCTCTTCTGTATTTCAGCATGCATTGTCTGAGCTGACACACCGGACAGCAAACAAACGCAAGCAGGAAAAGGCCAATCAGAACCACACCCAGACCCATCATCAAAAAACCAACAACAGCAGCGCAGAGCAATCTGGAGAACACAAACGCCGATAGAGTCTGACAAAAAAATGCTGAACGCCCAGACATCATCAAAGCTCAGTATAATTTTAGTACAACTACACAGCTTTATATTCTGTTCTTGATGCCTGCGATACAGTTCATTTAGTTATGAAATCACCTGTCTCTTTTTTCAATACGCACTCTACTTGGTAATGCGGGGTCAAGTTCTCATGTGTGTTAGCCCACACAAACTAATAAATATGCCAAACTATTGGAGCATTCTTTAGTAAAATCCTAACAAAAGGTTAGCTAATGGTCGTAGTCACCTCACAAAAGGGCCGTCAAAGTGACTAAGTACAGCAAGCATTTTAGAATTCGACCAAATAAATGTTAACAGTAGCATTTATATGCAAAATACAACATTTTTGTACTCCCATGCGTCTTTTGGAGTGTAGCGGGCGAGGAAAAACCCCGCCCCATTTTTGGGGTGGGTTTTTTTGTACGCGGGGCGCCATGAACGAAATTAGACGGGGTAAGAAGAAGATGATGATGAGTTATATTCCTCAAAAATTCCATCAGCTTACAAACAGGTATATAAACATTACAAAATTCTTAGAGCTGATGGTTCCGAAAGGTTAGTAAAAACGTTAGCGACCATTATATTGATTGTAGCAACGTAACTTAGTAGAAATAAAATAAAAAGCAAACGACATACATGAACAAAACACAAAATAATTGTATGGACAGGAGGACGTATATGAAAAGTAATTAGTATATACTCACTATGAAAAATTCGAGAAAAGGGACAAGGTAGACAAATTGTCTGGTCATCGAAGGCCTCGCCCTAGTAAAAACGATCTTAAATTGAGTTTTTCTAATTGTTTTAAAAGTATTCAAAGTATTAGAAACAACCGCTAGAGGTAGCTGATTCCACACATGTGCGACTCTATACAAGAAAAAAGCAATGGAACTGTTTAGTCGAAATCTTGGAAGGTTCAATTTTAGGTTATGTCCGCGAGTACCACCGTCTACTGAGAACGTAAAAAGTTCTGAAAAATCCACCGCAAAATCATTTTTAACTATCCTGAAAAGGGTAACCAAATCAATAAAAAGTCTGCGTTCTTCCAGTGATTTCGATTTCAACTGAAGTAAAAGATTTTGGTACGATACATTTTTAAGACCAGGGATCCGTTTGGTAAAACGACGCTGAACAATTTCAATGGTATCTATATCTTTCAGAAGGTATGGAGACCAAACGGGGGAATTATATTCAACAATTGGTCTTACAAAGGTGGTAAACGGTAAACATTTTTATGAGAAAATCCCGATTTCGTAACGAAAAAGCTCGAAAAATGCAAGCTGCTCTGCGATGCGCCTTCTGAGCTATTGCAGTATAATGAAAAGATGATTTCATATTCGAAGATAGGTTTACCCCTAGGTCTTGAACATTTTCGGTGTATTCTAAAGTATGATTTCCTAAAGCATAGCCAGTCACTGTAGGATCTACGGTCGGGCCAAAACTAAAAAACTGACACTGTCACTTCCACATTCAGATTCAACTGCCATGTGCTTGACCAATCATAGATCCTATTGATATATATATATATATATATATATATATTAGCGAACGGACGGAGGCAGGATTTTTGCTCCGGCCGGAGCCGGAGCCGGAGGTAAATTAATTTGCCGGAGCCGGAGCCGGAGCCGGAGCTAGGTCGAAATTGATACCCTTATGATGAAAAATTTTCTAATGTTTAATAAAAATCTATCATCCATCTTCTTCTCGATCTTACAATATCTTTACAACAACTTTATCATAATGGCCAAAAATTGTATACATGTATGCAGTGGCAGTGGCGTAGCCAGGAAAAAATTTCGGGGGGATGACTTTTCATTTCTGAAACATGTTAAAATGCACTTAAGTTCGATTTTATCGCACAAAACGACACATATTTCGGTAAAAAACAATGGTAACTTTTCGAATAATCGAATGCAAAATGCTAATGCTAATCGAACGTAAAATGGGACCTCCAGACACCGAAATTACAAAAATTGGTGGGGAGAAAGGGTCCAGAAGCTAACGATATAGCTAAATTGGAGAATTTGTCAGTTTTTTAGGCCAAACTTGGTCAAATGGAGATGTATCAGAAATTTTTTCGACCCGGGAAATTAAATGCAAATCACGTCAGAAGCAGAACGTCATGCAGAGGCTTTGGTTAAAGTTATTAACAAAGAAAAGTAAGCCACTAAGTTCAGGGTATGGGGGCGGCAGCCCCCAGAAAAAAGTGGCGATTTTTCCAATTTTTAGACCGAATTTGGTCAACTGGAGACGTATCACAAACTTTTCCGACAGAAAATTTAAAACAAAAGATGGTAACGTCGCATCAGACAAATGTAGCATAATGTACTCGTGTATGAAAGATAATAACAAGGAACAGTAACCAACACAGTGGGAGCATACATGTACACGGGGTCTCGGTCTGGGGGGGGCTTGTCCCGAAATTTTCGACATTTTAGGGGGGGCTTGTCCCAATATTTTGTCCCAAAAACGCGAAAATTTCCAATTTTTGACTAAAAATGGAAAATTTTTGCGAAATTCCGTTATTTTAAGCGATTTTTTCGTTTTCTAGGTCATTTTTGAAGCATTTTACGGCGATCTGAGGCGATTTTGGGGTTTCAGAGAGGGGCTTGCACCAACCGGTCAAATCTGAGGGGGGGCTTGTCCCGGAATTTCAAATCTGGAAGGGGCTTTGCCCCCCCCAGACTTCCCATGTACATCTGTGAGTGGGAGGTCTGGGGGCGGCAGCCCCCAGGAAAGAAGTTCGAGAATTTTTTGGGTTTTAGAGGTCAAATTTGGTCAATTGGAGACGTATCAGAAATTTTTTTTTCGGTCGGGCGATAAAACCAAAAAGGGGGGACCCTTGCCACTCTTTCTGCAATCTGGGATGAGTATTTGGGTCGCTCAGAGAATTTACCTCCGGTTCAGCGTTCGGCTCCGTCTCGAATGGCTGCGGCCGAGGAGGCCGGAGCCCGGAGGCCCCAAATAAAGCGGCCGGAGCCGGAGCCGGAGGCTCCGGCCGATCGCTACACACACACACACACACACACACACACACACACACACACACACACACACACACACACACACACACACACACACACACACACACACACACACACACACACACACACACACACACACACACACACACACACACATATATACTTTTGCATCATCTGCATACATTGCAATGTTTGCGTATAAAATAGTTTTGGGGAGGTCATTTATACATAAAAGAAAGAGGATGGGACCTGAAACTGTACCCTGTGGGACCCCACTAGTTACAGGAATTTCCAAGGATGTTTGATTTTCAACCTTCACAACCTGCGTACGATTTCTCAGAAAATTTTTGATCCAGTGCCAAACAAATCCTTGACTACCATAACCTTTCAACTAAGTAGTAATTTGGGATGCGAAACAGAATCGAAAGCTTTTGCAAAATCCAAATAAGCAGCGTGTATTTTATAGTGAGCTTCCACAGAATTTATCCAATTGCTTACTGTGGAGAGCAAATTTGTAAGCGTTGATTTTTTCTTTAAAAATCCGTGCTGAGCACTATGCAGCAACTTGTTTTCCGTAACATGCTTAATTAGTGTATCTCTAATAATAGCTTCTAATACAACATGAGACTTATGGGACGATAATTTGATGGATCTTGTGGCGAATGTTTACGCTTAAAAAGTGGAATAACTATTGCTTTTCGCCAAATGTTTGGGACAATATCAGAGGATAGAGAAGATAGAAAAATGATTGCCAGGGGTTTGCTGAGTACTGTGGCTAATTTTTTAAAATAGTGGGAAATTATCAGGACCAGCAGAGAGTTTTGGTGGAACTATTTTTGAGATATTCAGCAACTAAATTTTCGTTTATATCAATAGAGTCAATAGCCTTGTGAAAATTTTTTTCAAAAATGAAAAAAACCAACAAGGGAATTAAAATTTTACGTACTATGCTTTAATTTGGTGAAATAAATTCTAGCAGACTTTCCGCTGCGTTACTTCTAGTGATTTCACCAAAAAAGGCCAAATTGATCATCTTTGGAAGCTAACTGCTTAGCTCAATGGCTAGTCATCAATACTAAAATTTACTTGTGGGTAGTATAAATATTACCCTAGCCGACTATTAGGACCAGACATGAAAAAACAGTCGTGTGTTGAAATTCCATTGCACCCAAAACAACGTCGAAATCGTTACTACCACCTTAAGTTAATTTATATGGAATTTGATGCGACTTGCTTTCAGTGCTGAGGATATTCTTCGAATATAAAACGCGGCACCAAAATCTTTTAAAGTCAACGTTTACAACTAAACATGACAAAATGTTGCCATATCAGAAAAATTTATATGGGACAATTTACCGTTATAAATCATTATGTAGCCACAGGCAAATGAGTCTGGTTTTGCTTCAACTCTTCGGGCGCCGCAATAGCAAAATTTTTGGGTCAATCTGGGCCCCATAATGACGTAAATATTAAGCAAAAAACTTTAGTTTTTCACGGCGGTTTCCGTTCTGTATTGTTGTATGCCATATTGTTCTTTTGCCAAATTCAAATTTTCTGCATTCTTGTGCAGCTGACATGTCACGAAGCTCAGTGACATTATAGCCGTACCAAAAAATAGGCATCGACATCTGATGTTAGGCATTTCCTTGCTCCAACGCGCTAATCAATAATCTACGAAACATTGTTGCAACAGGTTGCGTCGCAACACTGTTCAATGGTTTTACGTTCCTGTGACGTACATGCTATGTATGAACTGACAAACGCTCGCACGAAAGGCGTCGCGAAGGTGAGGTCTGAAATGGCCCAACTCTGAATTGGCCCAATGCATATCATTGGCTGTTTGCTTTGGGGGCTGTCACTTTAAACTCAGCCAATGTGAGTTTTTGGCGTCCAGTTGATGTGCAATTACAGTCACGCCACCCACGAAGTTTGACCTTATTGTAAGAAGGGCGTAGCCAAGGGGAGCCCCCTTTCAGATCGGCGAGAAAACTTTTTTCTACGATTCCCGATATGTTAGAAGAACATGCTGTTTTTAGGCAAAATGCCCATTTTCTACATGTTTTAGAGGCCTGTTTTTCATTTTTTTCGTGACTTTCCTGGGTAGTCTCCCCCCCCCCCTCTAGACCACTGAACTTTCAATTATGTACTGAATAAAAAGTCTGTCTGAGCAGCTAGTGTGTATGTATATATATACATAGTAAGCACAATACTGAAATAGAATTAATGAAATTGATATGTATAAAAAAGACCACTACCTACCTAGAAAGTCAAAATTATGTATTTAATTTGATGTTTTAAAATTTTAAAAAATATCCGAGGTGTGGAACCCCCTGTTTTTAAAATACTGCATGTGAATTTTGTTTATGTATGTACGTACAAGCAATAAGGCGGAGCATAATCCACAGCTGACCTGTGCGTGCACAGTGACTGGCTGAGCAAACTAATTCCCTTATGCGCAAGACAGCCAATAGCAGGCATTGGGCCAATTCAGAGTTGGGCCACATCAGACTACGCCGTCGCGAATCAACACTCATTACGTCGCTCAATACGTATGCATATACCTAACGTGCACAGAAAGATACACACGCCCACACAAAAAATGCTTTTTCTCGACCTGCCTCCAGTTTTACAATAGAACTACATGCAATCATAGAAGACAATTGCAATATAGTATTTACGCAGCGGCTGTGGCCGTCGCGTAACAATAGTTCCTTCTCTGGATGGAACAAAAAGTTCGGGGTCGCGTTGGCGCAGCTCCTGAATCAAGTCGTGATACTGTCCACGCAGCAACCTCGATTCATTTTTGGGTCGAATATACCATCGACGTTTCTTTCGCTGCGCCTGTTTAAATTTTAAAATCAGCCACAACAGCAACAACTTGTTAGGCGGTGACATTTCGGCGCGAAAGTATAGCTAGAATTGACTTTTCAAAGCGCGGCATCGCTGTGAAGCGCAGCTTTGCTTTGAAGCCAAGTTCGTTTTGAAAGAAAGCGATGCTGGGCTTTGCGGCTTCAAAGCGATGCCAGCTTTGACTCTAATTCACAGCGCGTTGAAGCCAAGCTTGGTTTTGCTTTGAAGCGCATCAAAACAAAGCCGAGATTGGAAAGTATAGCACCGTCTTCGTGGGCTGCTTCACGTTGTTAGAGACAATCTCCAAGTTAGACCGATAGTATAGGACACCTACACAGTATAGGAGTGAAATGTATTTCTGTTCCGAAATAAACAACTCTTTTTCAAAATTTACTTTGACAAAAGGCGACAAGTCGACGGCTCCCTTCCACAACTCCATAGCAGCACCTTATTCCCTAGAAAGTTTTGTTCTTGAAAGCGGGAATGCATTGACCTACGGCAGTGGGTGTCTGACACGGAATTTAATACAGGCATCGCAGAGCACGACTTAAGCGTGGTTCATACTCGTCCTTAAGCTTTCTTCCCGTCTTTAAGCGTTGTCCTTGTCCCTGTCCCCAGGTGTTCTTGTACCTTTGTCCTTATGCTTTGTCCATGTCCTTAACAAAAATGTACCTAAGGTCCATGGGGAATGTTCTTGTCTCTGTCCTTAGGGGTGATTGATTCATACTCCTTGAGAACAAAGAAATAGTTTTTCTTACATGAACTAACGCTCAAACGTCATTGGATCGACTGCATTTTGTTTAACATACCTTTGAAAAAGTTATCAACCCCATTTATAGGCAGCAAAAAAATTCAAAGTTTCAAATATGGGATTTAATATTATATATAATATTAAATATATAGATATATTATATATATATATATATATATATATATATATATATATATATATATATATATATATATATATATGTATATATATATATATATATATATATATATATATATATATATATATATCTGTGTTGTGGTTATGTGTGTTGTTGTAACCTGCGCAAATGTTATCTTCTCACAGAAAACTGTTGATTCTATACCTTTGGCAAGCTATGCGAATTTATAAAGTGGATGTATCCTATTTCTGCCCTAAATATACCGTGAGCTTGTGGATCTTTTAGAATATCGTAGCCAATCAGCATAAAAAACAAACAAGCATACCACCCGCAAACCATAATCGTCAATTACAACATAACACACAAAAAATTACATAAACTGAGAGTAAAGGTAAAGTAATGAAATACTATGGTTGATAAGTATAAGGTGTTAGATCCCAAAGTAAGGTAAGTACTTAGTAGGTGCATTGCGATCTTCTCCAGACCGTAACCCCAATGTAGGCCACTCAGTGGGTGGAATGCATAAAAGCAGTCTTACGTTAAAACCAGTCTAAGACGTTCTATTTCAGTAGTTTAGAACATCGTAACGAAAAACTCTACACGTTATACATAGGTTTGAACGCTGCCCTTAGATTGCGTTTAGCAAGACTGAGCTAAGACTGCCTTTATGCTTTCCACCGAGTGGATCTACAAAGGTACATGCTTTTGAAATTTGTAAAAATATATAAATCAAAAGAGTATATGAAAAAGGTTTCGTCACCAATCGCCTCAAACTAGGTGAAGATTAGTAACTGAATATTTATAACTTTTAATACATATAAATACATAATAAATACATAAAATTAATTTATCTACTATTTTTATTCAATGATAGAAATATACAGAGACAAAGCGTTCTAAAGTCCGTATTTTTACGCGGCCACCTCAGGAGCCGCGTATATACTATACTCAGATTCTGGAAGCCCGTTGTAATTTCGGGTAGGTCGAATTTCCTACATCAAATTACAAGGTAGGAATGTAGGTCATTTCTCGCTTAAAGACGCAAGTTAAAGAACAGCAACTGTAAACACTCAGAAAGCAAATTCTAAAAACCGTTCGGGTTGTATACATTGCTTGCTTGCTGAAGTAGAAAGAAAATCACTGAAATGCCTTTCATTTTCCACTCAGCAACAATTGTGGTATTTTTTCAAAATTAATAATGACATTTGTTTTAATGCTTATTGAGTTTTTGAGTTGTTTGCCCTTAAAAAAGTTTACAGTTTAGTAATAAGGTTTTGGAGCCACTCAGCACCAAAGGTGTGCAGAAATTAGGAGTTGAAAACCATTGGTCCACAAGTAATGGCTGCGTTTAATATTCTTCTGGAATATTGACACTCCGGTGTCACAATTTAACCACTTCTCACTCAGCAGCAGAGCTTGTTTGTGTATTGAATGTAAGTTACAGGTCTTCAGAACGCCCTGTGTGACCTTTCCTTTTGTGTAGTTTTTCAATAAAACTTTATTCCTGAGTATTCGCA
Organism: Trissonchulus sp. WLG1_4; assembly: GCA_030248245.1. NCBI lineage: Eukaryota > Metazoa > Nematoda > Enoplea > Enoplida > Ironidae > Trissonchulus > Trissonchulus sp. WLG1_4. The sequence goes on along the minus strand of JASANF010019342.1, from coordinate 7,931 downwards.
ACCTATGTGAGAAATCATTAAAATGATCACAAAGTTTGGCGTAACGTAGAATCTCATTACAGTACGTACCGTATGCGCACGTGTCAGCTATATTACCACGTAAATCTGGGAGTGACACTTTTCCAAATGAAAGTCATCCCTTTTGTCAAAAAAATTGTTATATTGTTATTATGTACATATATAGAAATATCTAACACGTTAGCATGTTTATTACTGTCATTAACATTTATTAACTGTCTTTTGATGAGTGTAAGAGAGTTAGGGTATATCGTCAACAGCTTCCTCAAATTTATTTTAATCTTTAATAGCAGTAATGTCATCAATATATCTGTACATGTATTTAAAATTTCTGAATAGCTAATCGTTGCTGAGTAGTTTGTTTTTCATAAATTTATATTCGTAATTGAAGAAAAGTAGATTTGCTATGAATGGTCCAACATTAGCTCCCATTGGTATACCAACAACTTGTCTAAAGATTGTGTCTCCACAGCCGAAGACGTTATTATCTATTATCCAGTTTGATAGTTGGTAGGTTTTTTCTCGACCAACGACTCCGTTTGTTTTATTAGTATACCAGTTGGCAGAATTTTTGTGAAGTTCCAACATACTATGTTGCATAAAAGTCATGTTTCATGTAATATTTGCTATAATTGCCTGTAATCAAAAGTATTTATGCTCTGAGCGTTATTGGTTGCATTTAAATCTTTGATGTTCTCTAAAATCTTATTGTTACTAATCTAAAATCTGTTAGTTATCCAATAGGGGCTATTTCCGAATCTGAATTTCCGGCCACCGTACGTCACTTTTCGTAAAGAATGAAGCTCGTCGTACACAGACAAATAGGTGACTTTTGTACACACGGTGACGGTACTAGATGAGTCTCTGAGTCTATATGATTAAGCACTAACTAACCCACAAATCTTTGACACGCTCAGGACCTCGTAATGTATTATAATCACAATCGACGATATTAAAGTTTCGCATATTTGCTTTTTTTTGACGAATTCTACTTACCTTTATAGCCAAAAATATTTTAGCTTGGCAGATTTTGGTTTTATGAAGTATTACATTTAGTCCATGCAATGCTCCACACACAGTCAGGAGTAATGCACTATTCCGCTTGATCATAGTTCAATTGCTCAATTTTTGCTTATGTTTGAATAAATACTGTGATTTAGTAAATCGATCTAGTTTTTTTCTGTTTTTTGTTGACGTTCTCAAAATGCGATCTAGTTTTTTTCTGTTTTTTTTCTGGTTTTTTATACCTTTTTTCAGATTTGCCCCAAATCGTTTTTTTAATGTTTTTGGAGTACTTTTACGCCCTTTTTGTAATTTGTTTTAGTCTTTTGTGCCTGTAATTCTCATTCTGATTCATTATTTTAGTTTATTTTTTCTGTATTTTCCGGTGTTTCTGGTGGGTTTAAATTAGTTTCCATGTTTTTTTAGTTTTTTACTGTGCTTTTCAGATTGTTTGGTAATGCGATGTGAGTATTTTTGGATTTTTTAAATTTTTCCAAAATACGATCTAGTTTTTTTCTAGTTTTTTGTTTTTTCTGACTTTTTTCTATATATATATATAGTTATTGGGCATTAATTTATTTAATTTATTGTACTTTCGTGTTGCTTCCTTTTTCTGCTGAGTTCAAGTCTTAGTTTTCCGTAGTTCCTACCCTTTCCATTCAAAGATATTTTACTGACATTTAAAGGAATTATAATTAAATTTTACAGAAACTCACGGAAATTCATACATATACTTTTTACTTTTACTGACCACGTGCAAATGTATAAAAAATGTAAAAAAATAAATTTTCTCCAAAAGTTTATATGGGTGCAACTGAAGAATAGGGGAAAAAATTCCAGCTGGAATTTTCGTTGCCGGAAAACATCATTTTATAGGTTTTTTGGTGCGCTGAGTTCATTTTTAGCACTTTTGAAGCGAAAAACGTCCATTTTTAGCATTTCCAAAAAATTCAAAATTTGTCGAAAATTATTATTTTTTGTTATATATGGGCTAATTGTCGAAAATTATCACCAATACAGTCGTAATATCAGTCTTAAATTTGATCATCGTAAAGTAACATATAATAATATATTTAATTTAGCTTTGTTTGCAACATATTCTGCTCATTTATACCCAAAAATTGTCATTTTTCAAGCTATAAAATAGACGAAATAAGCATCGTTAAACTGAGCTCACATATCAATTGTTATTGTTTTCTTTTTGCATAGACAATAGATTAATTACATTTTCCGAGCAAAAATAGACATTTTTAGTTATAAGTAGCAATTTTTATTAAATACAAATACCATAAATACGAATTCAAAACGTCACTGATGCTCAGCATCACGCTTACGCTGACAGCTAATTTCGGTTCAAAGGTTCAGCTTTATTTATGATTCCACAGAAGCAAGTGCCCCTTTATTTGATGCAAGCAACTGTAGTGACAGAAATTTGATACTGTACTGTAATTATTGTCATGCGACTGTAACGAAATACATATATACCATTATATATGGTGACCCTGTAAGTGCTTCAAATAGACAGTTTCCTCAACTATGAAAGTCTATTTGATTGCTGTATTTCTTGTCTTCTGCAAAATCAATGGACACTGTGGCACAGTTATTTTCTACAACGGAGAGTACAATATTCCCCACAGCTGGATTATTTGTGTTTCTCTACTACAAGCTCAAACTCCAGCACAACGGCTCTTCATGCACAGCAAATTTACTGGAAAACAACACGTTTTCAGCCCTTTCAAAAATTACTGGAGTGTCACGGTAACTTCGCGGCGTCAAGCTACATTTCTTCGTTTGTTGCTTTTAGTAGCAGGGGACATAGAGTCTAACCCGGGGCCTCTGGACCTTCGTCGGCTCCGTAAAGAAACTCTTGCCAATGCGATTGCGTTATTAAATCGCAACAACCCCGATTTTCAGTGCCCTAATACTAAGAACGACATTATTTCACAACTCGAAACTGTAGACCAGAACTTGGTTGAATTTGCGCTCGACGTTGCACAAACAAGTGCGGCGGCCACTTCGCGGAATTTTCCCAGGGCCACTTCAGACCACGATCACGCACTGATCGACAAGCGTTGCAAGTTGCCCGATTTTTACGCTAAAGACCCAAAGACTTGGTTCAATCAATGCGAGCCCTTGCTAATTTGTCATACCGCTGAAATGAAAAAAGCTTCACTTCTTGCTGCAATTCCGACGGAATTTCTCATCGAAAGTGGTATCGATCTTGACGGTGATTACGAATGCATCAAGCAAAATATAATCGCCCGTTGCTGCGAAAGCGATGATAAAATGCTTCGTAAGTTTTTGTCTGAACAAAACCTGGGCGACCGCCGCCCGTCAGTTGCCCTAAGACATTTGCAGAGACTGGCTCCAAACAATGACCAACTGGTACGCCTGCGATTCTACGAAATTCTTCTTGAATCGATCCGAGTCGTATTAGCGTCTTTTCAAGATCTAGATCTAGACAAGTTAGCTGATGTAGCAGACAAAATGATTGAACAGTTACCAAATGCAAAGGTCAATAAAAGTGACATATGCCCATCGAATTACCTAAATGACGAACTTAAACAGCTACGCTACGATATTTCACGTTTAACTGATAAAGTGAACTCAATAAGCTGCAGAGATCGTAGTCGTTCTTCGAGTCCTTCGTATAGGCGCCGAAGCAAAACGCCGAACCGACTTGATAAAACTCCTAAATTTAATCCGAACGGGCGTTATTGTTTCTACCATTTCAAGTTCGGAAAAGAAGCAAAGAAATGCACACAACCATGCCAATGGGTCACGAACTCTTTAAACGCCGAAGCCTCGTCGAGTCGGCAGGAACCGACGAAGTAAATACTATTTACGTTCCTGCGACCCCAATCAATCAATTTTTGGTTGATACTGGTAGTAAATGCAGCTTAGTCCCTTATAAATTATACCCAAACAAGTGTAGATCTACAGACAATACTAAACTAGTCGCCGCTAACGGATCGCCAATTTCTTATTACGGTGATATTTTGATTAACTTTTCTTTACTCGTCGATCATCAAATGAAACCTTTCAAATGGAATTTTAAACTAGCTAATGTTGATGATTCCATTCTTGGCAAAGACTTCTTGCAATCGAATAACATTATCATTGACACTGCAGACGAGAAGCTGTACACCAAAGAAACAAACACACTAAAAATAAATTCAGTCACTGATACAGACTATACTATTCACGCTCGGCTTCAGTCGCTAATAAAAAAATATGACCATTTGACCAAACCTCAATATAACGTTACGAAAGGCTCAAACATCATACAACATTATATAACTACAACCGGCCCTCCGTGCTTTGTTAGACCACGCAGGCTATTTGGTGATAAATTAGCTGCCGCCAAAAAAGAATTTGCAGAGCTTGAGCGACTCGGAATAGTGTACAGAGGCGAGTCACCGTGGGCCTCAGCACTACATGGCGTCACAAAACCCGACGGCAGACTGAGACCCTGCGGAGACTACAGAGCAGTTAACACTAAAACAATCCCAGACAGGTATCCCATGCCACACGCAGCAGATGTGGTTTCAAAGTTCGCTCACTGCAAAATCTTTTCAAAACTAGACTTGACAGCAATCTATCACCTGATCCCAGTAGCTAAAGAAGACCAACCAAAAACAGCAATCACAACCCCCTTTGGCCTGTTTCTCTACAAAAGAATGCCTTTTGGCTTGAGAAATTCGGCACAAACATTTCAAAGGTACATGGACAACATTCTTAAAAATCTAGACTTTGTCGGAAATTACATAGACGATATCCTAATTGGAAGCAAATCCACTGAACAGCATTTTGAACACTTACAAATACTTTTTCAAACACTAAGCGACAACGGTCTCTATATAAAACCGAGCAAATGTCAGTTCTTTCAGACAGAAATAAATTTCCTTGGCGTAAAAGTCACAGCCGAAGGCATTTCCCCGAGCCCATTGAAAACTTGAGCAATTGCTAGCTTTCCTAAGCCAGAAACTATTAAGCAATTGAAACGATTTCTGGGTATGTGCGGATTTTACCACAAATTTGTTCCACACTTCTCCCAGATTGCCGCACCACTCACTGATATGACCAGAACCAAAGACAGTAACAATGCCATACTAGTTTGGGATGAAAATTCAGACAAAGCTTTTGACACTTTGAAACAAGCTGTTAAATGCGCCATCACGCTAGCTCATCCTACCCAAAATTCTCACCTGACGCTGACAACTGACGCATCAAACTTCGCTGTCGGTGCAGTTCTGCACCAAGAAGACAGCAATGGTGATTCTAAACCGTTGGCATTCTACTCCAGAAAGCTGACCACACAAGAAAGCAAGAAATCAGCCTACGACCGCGAGTTATTGGCGATATACTGTGCACTCAAAGACTTCAGTTGGCTAACTGGATCACCTTTAACTATTAACCCTTTAATGCCCAGAGTATCACTGGCTAGACAGCCTCATTCTGACACCTTCTAGTTTTTTGGACATTGCTCGAGCTACGTGCGTCGTAGAGAGATCGCAAAACCACCATTCGATAAAGAAATGAATGGTGAACAAAACATAATAGTGGTAATGATTAAGGGTCTAGGACGCACCGTTTTTGCGTCATAAGCGCTCAAAGTTGAGAATTTTAAAAAATTTGCGCCATCGCTCAGGCACAATATGTACCTCATCCTAGAGTATGAACACAGCAACTGTGCGCCTGCCGTAGTTAAATGCTAGAAATAAACTACATTATCCGCTATATCTGATGCACATAAAGCAGACTGCCGGAGCTGCATTTAGATTTCCTAATGTGGCCTCAAAGAAAATACTACTTTTGCGATGAAAAAAGTCAAATTTGCACATTGCTTAAATGAGCATAAGCTTCGCTGTGTGGCAGTAGGACTAAAAATTGCCGGCCAAATGCGAAGACCTACAATTCCCCATAAAAACAGCTAAAAGATCTTGTCACTAGAATAGACTAGTCAAGTTGCATAGCCCTAGATATGATAGCTCATCGTGGGGTATCTCCCATGATCCTTTGGGCATGATAGAGTTAAAACTGACCACAAACCCCTAACAAACTGCTTAACAATGAAAAAGCCTACTCCACAACAATCACGATGGCTGTCATATATCTCGGAATTCAACGCGCCAATAGTTCACATTTCCGGCAAATCTAATCAAGTCGCGGACTGCCTTTCCAGAGTGACTGCAATCACACTTGCCGACGACGGTATGCTAGCCAAAGCTCAATCCCAAGACAAAGAACTCAAAGCATACCTAGACACTACTAAATTGCCAGTTATTAGACGACATACTGCAAACGGTGAAATTGTCAGTCTCCATAAAGACGGCAAACAAAAACCATTTCTTCCAATAAGCCTTCGAAAACAAGTGTTTAGTGACGCACACAACATACACCACCCTGGCATTCGGGCCACACAACGCCTCATATCAGACAAATTCGTTTGGCCAAAAATGAATAAAAACATACAGGAATGGTGTAAATTGTGCAAAACTTGTCAATCGTCCAAAATAACCAGGCACCCCAAAACTCCAATCGGCACTATACCAACTACAGACAGATTTCTTTCGAACCGTCCACATAAATATTGTCGGACCATTGCCGCCTTCAAAGAATTACAAGTACCTCTTAACAGCTATAGACCGCTATACTTCGTGGGTAGAAGCTGTACCAATATCCAGTACTAACACCGAAACAGTGGCATACGCTTTTATGGCAAATTGGATTAGCCGTTTTGGAGTCCCAGACACCCTAATCACCGATCGCGGAACACAATTTGAATCCAACCTTTGGCAAGAAATTATGCTACAACTCGGAATTAAACACCGGAAAACAACCGCCTACCACCCGCAGTCAAATGGAGCAATAGAACGGTTTCATCGTACGCAGAAGAATGCCTTGCGCGCAAAATGTGATAGCCGTTCGTGGCACACGCAGCTTCCACTCATACTTCTCGGGTTGCGCAACACAGTCAACTCTCACGGTTTCGCCCCAACACAAATGGTTTACGGTACCAGCGTAGATCTACCAAGTTCTTTCTTCTCTCCACAGCCCGAACACAACTTTTCAACGACACCCAGCGCCTTCGTCAACAAGCTGTTTTCACAAAATTGCGTCGTTTACACCCCCAGTCCGCAACCACTCAAACCGATCACACATTCCAAAAGATCTAGAAATTTCCACACATGTCTGGATTCTGAAGGAAGGCACATGATGGGGGCAATTGTAGTGACAGAAATTTGATACTGTACTGTAATTATTGTCATGCGACTGTAACGAAATACATATATACCATTATAGCAACTAAGACTAATCTTTTGCTAACCCACATACTAAGCCTAAGTCTAAGCCTAAGCACTAAGCCTCAGCCTAAGCACTAAGCCTAAGCCTGAGCTCCGAGTCTAAGCCCTAATCCTAAGCACTGAGCCTAAGCCTAAGCCTGGGCCTAATTTTATGGGAAAACCTGCTAATAAGCGTCAAAAATAAATTTGCTGCACTAAAATACCCCAACCAGCTCCAGATTTCAAAAAATTTCCAGCTATACCCCAAATTTTGCACTGAACCTTACTTGTGCTGTAACGCTTTAATCAGCCTGGCCCGGGTAGATTTACAAAATATTTTGTAACTTTTCACAGCCTGAATTTTCAAATTTTGTTCAGCCATCAGTAGCTTGGAAGTTTTTCTTTCAATGGTAGCAACAAGTTTTCATTTGATGAAGCATTTGTGCCTAAATCCAATTTTGCGCAAAAAATTCATGTAGTTCATTGTAAGTTTAATTTTTGGACAAAATTTGATTTCCAGCTAAAGCTTACACCCTACAAACTTCTAACCTAGCCTACTCAAAAGCGCGTTCAAGTTTGACCCCCCCCCCCTGGGTTTGGGGGACATAGGGGGATTCCGGATCA
>JASANF010019341.1:0-24764 GCA_030248245.1 Trissonchulus sp. WLG1_4 | reverse complement strand
GGAGAAATAGTGACCTTATCAGACTTGGTGGACTATGTTGAACCTGATTTTCAGTAAGATTTTTATCCCTACTTTGATTGATTTATTTGTCTCGATTGTCCTTTTTTGTTCAATACGTTGAACATGAACTTGCACTGCGAATGTTGATAGAAGTTTGTGCGTCCTGGCAGATTTTTAGGGGGTCCCCCTCCCCCCTATTTGGTCCGGAGCTCCCCATTTTGGATGGGGTGCCCCCCATATCAAAATTTTTTTCGAAGACTTTTTAGAGACTTTTTAACTGTAGCGATGTCTCTTTGGTAAGGTTTTTTGGACATTTTTCTTAGAGTTAGTATCAGTGTAGCCTTATAAAAAACTTAACAAAGACACAACGTTACAAAATGTATAGTAACTATTTTTTTGCCTAAAAATAGTATTTTTTGTGACTTCACTAGTTCGCTGCTCGCCCCCACTCTCTATATCGGGCTCCCCCATGAAATTTTGCCTAAAAATATGCCAGCGCGTCATTGAATGTAAGTATGCGCCAGTCTTTGACCCCCGCTTTTCCATCCTGCGTTATTTTGACCAACTCACCGAAACCATAATATCTATGCTCAGCCTCTTGAACATTTCTACTGTTATTTATATACTAATGTATAGACAAAAAACTAAATTAGAGAAAAATAAGTCTTATTTTGCCACGCCGTTTTGCTCTAGTATCAGACACTAAGGAGGGGGTCTTTTTTTCGACTGTCCTTGTATCGACTATTGAGTATGTGATTTTGACCCAATTTCCGGCAAAAAATTTTATCAGCCATAATTATCCTAATGGCGAAAAAAAGCGATTTTTGAGAATTTTTCGTCATAATTGATGTAAAAACGCCAATGAATTTTGTTACAAGTGCCCATATTTCAGAGCCCTTATATTACATAGAAATTCTGCTTGGCCTTGTACCAAAACCATCCTACACATGTAGTTGGGAAAGACATGGGGGCCGAAAAAACTCGGTCCCCGGGGACGGAGCGATGGATACTCAAACGTTGTGTGCTATTACATGTATGCTCCAGCACCCTCCCCCCCTATTCGCCTCCCCCCCTTGTTAAACTAAACTGATTTTAATCATTAATTTGATCATATTTATTTATTTATTTTTTGTTTTCAGATCCCTAGCGGCGGGCGCGGCCGTGTTGGTGCGCGAGTCGTCGAGTGATCTGTGGTCCATGGGTCGACTGGAGCGGATCCTGGCCGACGACAGCCACGCCCAGATCACCCTGCAGACCACCGGACGGACGGTCACTGTGCCCTTCCACGACATTGTGCCTATACGTAGGTGCTCGACCGCCAGGGGTGGATTTCACGAAGGATGTTGTATAAAACATCCAAATATCACTAGTGATCTGTGGAACTTATTTGAAATCCCATGCAACCTCTACTGGCACATTTAAATATTTCTGGAGTTGTATAGAACTTGTTTGAAACACAATGGGTGGATTTCACTAAGGTGGTTTTACTAAACCATGGTTTTGCGTACGATGAGCCATGAGTAGCAGTGTAGCACATAATTTCATTACGAAATATTGCCTGGTTTGTCACGAATTTCGTGGATTTTCTTCAACCGTGGTTTTAAAGAACTGTTGAAATTTCAGCAGAAGAGAGACGTCTTCTTGCTGTGCTGTAGGTTCGAAATTTCAACTGAGCTAGACCCATGGTTTGAGTTTTTGAGAAAATCTCCGAATTCGTAACGTAACGTATTCGTGAGTTAGGTATTATTTCGTGATGAAATTATGTGCTAATCTTGTGAAGGCATAAGAAGACCATGGTTTTATAAAACCACCTTTGTGAAATCCACCCCATGAGGATTTTGGAAGGAACAATGACTATACCTGGTCATGTAGGAAACTATGGGGAGAGGAGCTTGCTTCTTGTCTGAAAACCACACAAAAAGCTCATGTGAGGTGATGATTACTTTGCGCATTGCAGTTGGTGAAATCCTGGTTAGTGACGAGTTAGGCTAGGATTTCGTTCCTTGACGGGGATCACAATGTGGGGCCGTGTGTTTTTTGGCCGAAGTTCGGCCTCCCTGCCCTGTTTACAACAAATTTGAGAGGCCTTCGCCAGTTTTAGGTACCCCCGCCCTGCTTTTCAATTCTGGGAGGTTTCCTTGTATGATTTTTTTTAGTTTCGGCAGTGGTGAACTGTGGTTGGAGTGATCTTTAAGTAGCCGGCAGCATCTTAGTTGACGGACAATATATTGGTTTTTTTTTGTTTCAGGTAAAGAAGATTTAGATGACAGCTTGCACGAGTGTGACCCAGAGCCAAGTAGTTCGGGTGTTGGTCAATCTGAAACCAGTGAAGTAGCGCTGGCCGACCCAAATAGCGATCCTCTTCCGTCGCAAAATTTACAATTTGATGCTTTAGCTTCATGGGAGCAGCACACTAAAGTAAGCGCGAGCCGTGAAACTTAGTTTTTTTTAATTTAAAGTTCACTCATTTAAGTTACGTTGAGTTACGTAAATTTTTTTATGCTAATGTTTTATTCAAGTTTGGTTTATGCTTGTCCATGTATTATTGGAGTGGAGACTACCATCTTAATTTAACGATTAGGAGGGAACCACAGAAAAATGCAAGTTGATGAAAACTTTCGAAAGTTATGCAAGGTTCAAAGTATTTATGGTCGATCAGGGGGCGTTCAAAACTATTGGGGCCAGGAAAGCCCAAATTTGTACGAAAAATATATACTTGTTCTTGAGAATATGGACAAGGATACTTTTGTGTTTGTTTATGTAGACCTAAGTTAGTTTGGCTACTTTTTGCACGCTAAAGCCCGGTTCATACTCTTTCTTATCCTTGTCCTTATCGTTTGGTCCTCGAGCGATTTCTTAAAAAATACTGCCTGACTCGCAAAATAATCGAACATTTTGTATGAATAAAGTGAATGTCATTTGTAGATCGTTATACAAAAAATTAGCCGAAAGGCTGGTGTCAATTCTTCACAGCAGCTGACCAAAGTTTGCCCTTGTCCCTGTCCCTGTATTCATAAGGACAAGTATTAACCGGGCTTGACGGGACTTACCCGGCTTTTTCCTTGCAAAAATTGACAACTAGGAGTGAGTTGATAGAGACAAGGATAAGGAGGCTAAGGGACTAAGCCTTAAAATTAAGATTCTGTCACTGAAATTTTCTGAATCATCTTTGTTTTAATGATAAGACTCACTAATTAAGTAGCTGTATTTTAGTTTGTCTAATTTTTCATGTCTTTTCTATTTCAGGGATTCGCTTCTAGACTTATGGCGAAGATGGGCTACGTATCCGGGTATGTTTTTTTCTATGAGATATCTTAGACCAATTCTTAAAATCCATTTTAAAAGGATTAGATTACGGTTTTGTGATTGATTACGATTACGATTTTTAATCCCGATTACGATTTTTAATCCGTCCTGTGATTTTTCAGAAATTGGTTCCAATTTCAATTTTTTGCCCTTAATGCATTTTAAAGCAATCATTTAGTTCGTTAGTTACTTTATTCATGACTGTAATCATTGATGCTTCTATTCATTACGGATAGGCTATTTGTTTTTCCACATAAAAAATGAGATATTCACAAATTTTTAATGATTTTTTGAAAAACTTTTCAGCTGTTTTTTTTTTCAATTCATGCATTTAATTTTGATGGCTATTGATTTGTGTTTCAGAGAAGGATTAGGAAAAAGTAGTCAAGGTCGTGTGGACCCAGTTTTGGCAAAATATATGCCCAGGGGTGGGTTTGATTTTTTGATTTTTTAAATCACTTTTCAGTTTTCACTTAATTTTGTGATTAGGTCGGTCTCTGAAGGTTTTTACATTTTTTGTCCAGTTTAGAAAATCGAATATCAAGTCTTTCATTTTTTCAAAATGTCATTATTTAATTAAATAACATTAAATTATGCCACTTTTTGATTCCAGCGTTCAGCTGTTTTTGTACTGAGTCTTGTCGATTGCTGATTTTTGAGGACAGTTACTGATAAGTTTCTACTGTAATTTTTTTGTATATTTTTTATGTTTTCATTTTTTTCAGGCTCATCCCTTGACTCATGGCTCGCCAGTACGCAAAAAGCCGAAGACAAAGACCCTTTGAAAATAATGAAAGTGGAAAAGCGAAAATTGAAAATGAAATTGGCCGCTGAACAGAAACGAAATCAAACGATGACGCATAATAATTCCGTATTTGGCTTTTTAAACAAGAAGCTACGCTCCTCGGGAGGTTTGTTGTAAAAGAACTTTTGTCGCTTCACAGATAAGGGCTGATTCAGATAGCGTTGTATGTTCGTTCTGTCGGCTGAATTGTGAAAATTTTTGCAGTATTAGTGCAGACATGCTTAGCTTATACATTTTTTAGTGTTGTGATTTTTTCGTAATTTTGCATGACAAAGACAAACGGCTGTTTTAGTGTCAGTCATTTCATGCGTTGCCATTTTAGCTGCGCTTATGTAGTAGTACCTAGTTTTGATTATTTAGCGGAACCAAGACAATATTAATTGTGGACTTCAATTACTTCATAAGTCAAGGTTTTAAGGTGATGTAAATCTATCTAAAACGTTGCAATTCTCACACAGCAGTAAACGGCAGACCTTTGGATCATTGACTATGAAAATTCCGAATTTTTTAGGTGTTTCCAAGAAATCATCCAGTGCCGAGTCTAACCACAAAACAGGTCAAGGTAGCTTCGAATTGAAAACGGCTACTGACAAAGAGATTAATATCAGAGTAAGTCTGACTAGGTTTATTCATACTTTGTTCGATTCAAATAATCAGTCGTATAATATGCGTTCAGCCGCCAAGGTTTTTGTAATATTGTCTTTGAGTTTTGGTGTTTTTACTAGCTCAAAAATATACTTATTGGAGGTTTTACGCAATGATCGTTGTTAATGGTGCCCAGGGTTTTTTTTATATCGGCACTGTGTAAGTGTTGTGTAAATTAAGAATTTGCTGTGTAAATTAAGGGTTTGTTGTGTAAATTTTGAAAGTGTGTATTTAGGTACTTTTAGGTAAAAAAATTATTTTTTGCACTTAAAAAACCCATATTTTGACTTTGCAACTTGAACTACGAAAATGAAAATTATGAAGAATGATAATAGAGTGTACGCTGTGCACCCTAGTGCCGACTGCACCTGAAAAACGCCTTATACGCAGGTTTACACAGATCTCTTTCATCAGCCAGATCCAACACATTTTTTAATTCCGGGTTTAAAACCTGCCGTGCAGCTTTGAAAGTACTTTGATGTACCACATACATGTAACAGCACCAAAATTTTGGATAGCCCTCCCCCCTGGTGGTGGACCGCCCTCTCCTAAATCAACCAACCCTCCTCTTTCAAGACTGACGCATTTTTTACATTTTTTTAGATAAAAGTTGGGTAAAAATCGCTTAAATTTTATCAAAAATGGCCAATTGTTAAGTGCCAGTATTAGTAAGCCCGCAGCAACTGGAGATTTTTCGTTTTTAAGTCAAAAATAAGACTTATTTTCTTTATAACAAAGGCGTCACAGGCCGCAGTCGCCGCTTGGCAATTTTTTGTAATTTTTAGTAGCAAAATCGGCAGTTTTATCAACTTTTACGCGGAAATAGGGCTGTGTAAATCACTGTGTATTTTTATTTTTTGTTGTGTAAATTAGGCGGCTGATGTGTAAATACACCCTATTTTACACAAAAAAACCATGATGGTACCTAATGTTACACATTTTATGTTCAGAGAATTGTAATGTACACACATTTTACACATAGTTGATTTCGAAAAATCGAGATTTTGTGTGTTTTCTACTGTGTTCAGTTGCCCCCTTTATAAACTGAAATAATTAAGCCAGCCCTAATCAATTGTTTCAGTTATTTAACATCAATGAAAGTTTGAAGAAAGAAAATGTGAAAATACAACAGATGGAAGTATCGCTGAAACGGAACAGTGGGAAGTAAGCCTGATCTCATTGTTTGTTTTTTGGCTTTTTAATATTTTTGGTGGTATGTCTGGCACTCTGGCTTATTTTTAGACCAAATGCTGGTTTGAAACTTTATGGCTATGAGTGAGGCATAGCGACTGGTCCCCCATTCAGACATTTTTATCTGTTTTTGAAGTGGGGGGATTTCAATAACCCTGCGCAACCACTAGTGCTATAAGTGACTTGTAAATCGATTCCAGTTCTGACTGCGCAGTGCGCACTGTGCAGTATAGCGGGTAGTATAAGTAGACTGCACGCTGTTGTGTGCAGTATTAATCTGGTTATGGCACTTTACTGTAACACTGAATCGATTTACAATGGTTAACAATGTTTAAGGGTTTGTTTTTTTTATATTATGTATATTTTGTAAGTATTTTTTAGAGACTGTGTGATCAGTAAACAATTGGAGGGCAAACTGACGGCCAGCCAGCAACGAATGCAGAGCCTGAGACAACAGGAGGGGGAGCTGGTGCGAGAGAAACAGAACAGATCCGCTAGAAATGCCTTGTCTGTTTTTTGATGTCCTGATTTGTTTTTTGTTTGATGGCTTGATTTGTTTTTTGATGCTGTGATAGTGATTCCATTCTTTCGTATAGACGTTTGTTCACGGCAATGTTCGAAGAATTGCACGTCACGTTAATAATGTAGATCATTTGGCGGAATGATTTTTTTCTTAAATTTGCCAGCTGAGCGGATATATATATTATATACGTCTTCATGTATGTACGGATAACCTAGTGTGTAAATGGTCAGAAATTTCGACTATGGCGTTTCTATTTTTTAATTTCACCACGCTTTCTTTTCAAGAGAGGTTATATAACCAAAACTGAACTTGGCTCAAAAATTTCGCTGATGTGATATTAATCCTTTAGGCAACATGTTGTCGTTTTTGTGTCCGCAGTGTTAGATTTTTAATATGTGTAACATACCCTTTTTTACAACTTTAGTTGCACATCTGATAACATTTTAGTTAAACTTTTGATACATTGTTGTTTTGTAGGAGTGATTGTTTTTTGGGTTTACATGTTGGAAGGCGTGATTTTTGTAGTTTTATCGGAAAAACATACATTTATATGATTTTTTAACGTGAATTTTTTACCTCCTAAGATGCAGAGAATCTTTTGGGAGTGCGATGCTTTTTAACGTACTAGATCTCTGAGCATCAGAGTAGGGCGCTTCCTTGCTTACATGTAACGGGGCAAAATTTTTTTGTTGGGGGCTTTCCGGCCAAAATTTTGGGACACTCTGTCCCCTGAATAATGCATCAAATTTTGCAAAGCTTGATGAAATTTCGCAAAAAGTGGCATTCTTTCTCAATTCTGACCCTATTTTCGGAACCCTCCCCCGGCTCCTCAGTTTTGGTATGGGTCTACCCCCACCCCCCAATGCATGTATGCCTCCTTGTTCTCAAGCGACTATATTCGTGGAGAGGGGGTAGCCCCTCAAAAAAGTGCTTGACTTTTTAATCACTAGGACTATTAGCAGATGTTCTGCTTGGGATATGAAACTCGCGTTAGAATAATTTTTAAAGCTCGCAAAGTGACCATTTTTGTGCAGCATACTGTGATAGCAAGTTTGTAATAAATAATTCACAGTGTTTGTTACGTCATTACCAAACTTAAGACTGTCTGTTGTGGTGTTGTGTCTAATATTAATTGAATAAACTTTATATACCCATGGTTCAGTGTTGTTTTGGATATTGGAATTTCGGGTGACTTTAGATTATGGCTCTACATCGCTTGTTATGTTGATAACTTTTATTTAGCTAGTGGATATTATATAGACCTCACAATATATTGTGTTAAGTGGTACAAGCCATTAGGGCAAAAAAGTTTAACTTAAACTAAAAAGTTAGGGGTCAACTCTATATAAATAAATGAGTATATATATATACATACAAACTATATAAACTTTAGCGTGTGTAAAAACAGCCGTATTTTACGTTATTTTAAAGAAGTTAATAAAAGTAATTTTCGACTCACTTTTACTTGAACTAAATTGACCGCCTAAGCCTTTAACTTACATGAAAATTTGCGTAACTTTTTTGCCCTACATTGCAGTGTACAACGTTGAGGGATTTAGGCGTGCTGTACAGGCATTTTTTAGGCAACATTTTATTGAGGGGCGGTCCAAAGTATCTGGTCTGTATTGAGGAGGCAGTGGCACCAAAGTAGGGTTGTTTCAATTATTTCATTTAATCATTGAAACCCACTTTCAATTTCAATTTCAATATCAATTATTAATTGATATTGAAATTGAAAATAATTAGCCTAAAAATTGATAATGGTATTGAAATTGAAAATAATTTGGTCAAAAATTGATAATGGTATTGAAATTGAAAATATTTTAATTGAAATTGAAATTGAAACTATACTTTCAATTTCAATATCAATTATGCGGGGCTGGTTGACTTCACAGCATGTCTGTTGCTGGAACGAAGTCTTGTCTGTATGCCCGTTTTTGCATGTAGCATGTGTTGGTGAACAGCCATGATTGAAACGTAATTGATATTGAAATTGTCTAATTTCAATTATTATTTTCAATTGAGCGTAGGTCTCGTTATTATCAGATGAACTTTTGTTATTGTAAACACATTACGATTCCTTTCAATACTTTGTTAATAAACTGTCAATAGGTTGGACTCAATTTGGTCCGAAGTTTAAGAATGGATATCAGGTTCAAATAAAACAAGCAGCCCCTAAAAGGAGCAATCTTCCAACCCGGAGATTCACATAACAAAGATGTAACAAACGGGTTGTAAGCTGAGTCTGTAGAGCTAGGAGTTGTATTATCTTGTATGATACTCAAGTCTAAGAAACTTAAGGCCTATTCCTTTGCCGGATTAAACGGACTAGACGTATTTTAGTCCGAGGTTTAGGAATGGCAAATCGGGTTAAACGGACTAAACGAGTTAAAATAAGTCAGCGGCTTAATTCAGCTGACCCCTTTCCAAAACTACCACTGGACTAAACGGATTTAACATGCACGCTTTACATTAGCGTGTATAGTTAAGCCCGTTTAGTCCGATTAAAAAGCAGCGCAATAAAAGTTAAGTCCGTTTAATCCGGACGTTTTGGAATGGCACTTTTAAGCTGAATTTTTATACCATTTAGTCCGATTAAAATTAACCCTTTAATTCGGTAAAGGAATAGGCCCTTAGTAAAATATAGCAATTACCCTGATCTGTATTTCTGTGACTACATAGTGCATAGTAGATAACAGAGGGACTGCATAGTGCATAGCAGATTATAACAGTACAATGGCTTAGTAGCTTAAGGTGGTAGTGTCGCCAAAGCAGTTTTGCTCATGGCCTGCAAAATGAGAACATTTTGCTTTGAAATTGTACGTTCACTGAGAAACTAGTGAAATGCCATAAGGTGTCAAATAAATACTGCCGGGCACTAGACTACCAATATCTACCAATATTTTTAACCAATCACCATTTGTGAGCCAGACATCACACAATAGAGACATAAAAGTTCAAAAAATCAAGCCAGATATCAGATTGGCTAGCTTCTGAAGTACATGTAATGTTTTGACGCACAATTTTTTGCCACAATTAAGAAAAATGAAAACTGAAGGTTCGTTTTTCTTTTGATTTCAAAATTAATGTCTAAATTTTTTGCAAATTATCATTATTGCTGTGAGTACTTTATAGGTTACGCACAGTTTCACAGTTCAAACAGGCATTACTCCACAACCACTCAAGCAATTTGCACTAAATTTCGTGTGCATAAACTAGAGCATCTGTGCTTTTACTTTTTGTAAAAAATCTAAACAAAAAGTTTTTTTAATATTGACGAAATTATCGAATGTGAATAGGTTTTCAAAACGTCATTTTCCCGACTTTGCGAGTTCACTGCTAGCTGTATGCTGCCTCAATTTTGCTTAAACTTGGCAAAAATATTTGCCTTGACACATATTTTAAGAATTTATAAAGAACAATGACCTGTCTTTCACTGAAAAAGTTTTATAGTCGCGCAAAATTGACTGCTTTCGCGACACTACCCCCTTAAACGTTCCAACACAACTTTTACTAAAGGTATTGACCAGATTGCCGAAAATTATGCTATTCACTGAGATTCGAAGTATGACGTTTGTAGTAAGTTAGGTTGAGTGGCGTCACATGGTTGAACGGCTATTGAAAAAAATTTACATATTTTAACTTATATACATTTTTACTGAGTGCATAGGTAGTCCTTAGTCCTTTTTTGTTGTCGCAATTCGTGGTGTTTTTTGTTGTGATCCGTAACTTATTGAAAAGTGGATTCAAATCTTTACATCTTTCATTGGGTTTCTTAACACAGTGAGTTGAATCAAATGTTCTGTGAACTTGAATGACGGTTTTTTCGACGCTCGTGACTCTAGGATTGATAAAAAAACCACGTGTTCTGGTTCAATGTTGAAAGAAAGATGGAGACCCCAATTTAGAAAGAAAGAAATCGAGGCGCCGGGAATCAAACCCAGCCCGCTTGCTTCAAAGACAAGAATGATAACTACTACACCACAGCCCCCGAGTCTCATAGGCCCTAATTCTCATTTACAACATAAATACCGTAGGTGCGTGCGCGGTGCGTGTAATTTCGCGCATTTTTGTGTTTATAAAAAATGAACAGTTACAAACAGTTATTACCATCTTTATTACCATCTTTAAAACTATCCTATTTTTTGTGATAATTATAATAATAGGGTGAGGTGGCTCTGGAAGGGTTGGCGTTGATGTTCTGAACATGAAACAAGTTTACATTGTGCTGGACGTGACCCGGTTTTCTGGTTCCAGGTCAATAAAGTTGGAGTTATTTTATTGTCAACACTAATCATACGTTTTTCGGCACATAAGTCAGCGGTAACCTATGCTTTTTATGGTGTCAAATCAAAGCTGTTCTTATATATTAACTGATGCCGAAAACTAGAACTTTTTACCAGTTAGCTAAAAAAAGTTATGGCGTCAACAATTTTTACGTAAACTTAGTATTTTTCAAAAATGTTACGTAACGTCCGTGTTACCATTGATATAACAAAAGTAATGCTTCCATGAAGTCAGCCATATTACTGTGATCCTTACACAAAACAGTTTTTACTCTATCAGTGACCATGGAGCCGGCAATATGGGTCTAAATCTGAAATTTATTTTATTCTAAAATTTTATTTTGCGTTTTTCGGTATATAAGTCAGCGTTAACGTGTAGCTTTTTTGGTATCAAATAAAAGCCCTTCTTCTGCTCTATCTAACTACGAAAACCGGAATCATTTACGTGGTCCCTGAAAAAAGTTATGGCCAAAAGTTCTTTTTCGAAAACATTTTGTTCGAAAAAATTCCTCCGCGACTATTCACACCATATACGTATTGAACAAAAGTTCGGAAAAATTGAAATCGTTATAACTTGCGTCAACCTTGACGTAGAAACACAAAATTGACAGCATTCAACTCAGAATTGAAAGGGCTTTCGGATGATACCTTACATGACGTTTACGGACGCAACGGCCAGTCACGTATGACTATTATTTTATACTGACCATTTGTCGCCGTTTACGTCATCATGCGACATATCAATTGATAGCTCTTGACAAGCGCAAGCATATAAAACAAATTTCACGTCGATACCATAACCCTAACAAACGTTATGGCTCCTGGAATTTTTCCCTTTAGTGACTACCTATAATCACCTCATATGCGATCAAATCGCATTGAAATTTAATTTTGAACAAAATTTTAAAAAAAATTCAAAATTTTTTTATTGTCATACAATAACTTACGTCAGGATCTAGATTTGGTCGAACTAGTCTAAACTAGACGCACTAGTCTTGTAATAATTATTATTATTATTACTTACTAAAAAAGCCTCAGCAGTTACGCTAAAAAAATTGAAAAATAATTGAAATTGAAAATAATTGCAAAATTGAAATTGAATTGAAAATATTTCAAGAAAAAAATTGAAATGGTATTGAAATTGAAAATATTTTGGCAAAAAATTGATAATGGTATTGAAATTGAAAATAATTGGGCAAAAAATTGATAATGGTATTGAAATTGAAAATATTCGGGCAAAAAATTGATATTGGTATTGAAATTGAAAATAATTCCATAATTGAAACAACCCTACACCAAAGTCAAACAATACACAGCGAAAAAACTAGTTCAGTGTGTGAGTAATACGTACTTAGTTTACCAATAAAAAGCCATTCAAACGGTTGGGTAGAACTTTGCTGTGGAGGGCCCACTTCAAAATAGGACGAGCCTAAACCTAATACTTGTCCGTAAACGTGTCCTTTTGTCCGTAAGCAAACAGTTTGATTAAATGTTGTAGAACATTTTTAATAACAGTTAACATTTAATATATATTTAGATTTTTGGTGCGTAAGCTAGAGCAGTAGATGTTTATAAATGTGCCAAAAAAGCATCGTATCTATAGTGGTTTTCTTGTACTGGCTTACGGACATGGACAAGTATGAACTAGGCTTTATTCGCTTGATTATTTGCAGTGTTTGTGTGAATTTTGCTAAGCAGCCTGCGTGATGGGCGAAAAGGCCAAGACCAACCCGCTGACCAATTTCCTGGCGGGGGGCGTGGGCGGGGTCTGCACCGTGGTCACCGGTCAACCCTTTGATACAGTCAAAGTAAGGCCCCTGTGTCCGTTCAGCTGGCAAAATTACGATGACATCACGTGATCGAATTGAGTTGCGTTTAGTTCACTTCTGACTTCGGACGAATCAGGCGCTATTTTTTGTAATGAAATTATGTGCTAATCATGAAGACGTATGTAAAACCATTGGTTCAATAAATCCACCTTTGTGAAATCCACCCTGAAAGTTAGCATCGTGATGAAGTATTCTGAGTTAATTCCATATGATCGAACTTTGACTGTGTTTAAACTCGCTTGGTGAATTCAAGTCATTGGCCGTTATTCACAAAACGCGTTTAAGTTAAACCCAGTCTAAGTTGAACCCGTGTTTGTATGAAGTACACATATAATGTTTCATTATGATGTTTTATTTCATTCCGCGACTACTCGCTCTGTATACTCTTGCTGCCTAAAATTCGTTCTGTCGTAATGAAATGGCCGCGTGTTTTCATTTTATATTCAGGGTCCAGCATTTTTTGGTCAGACTTTAGTAAAGTGATGTTTTAGGTGCGAATTCAGACCATGCCCCTGCCCAAGCCTGGGGAGGCTCCCATGTTCCGTGGGGCTTGGGACTGCGCTAAGAAAACGGCCGGAAATGAGGTACCAGCAGAAATGATACGGTAGCTGGCTAGTCATTTGCAATAGGCGATGCTCTAAGGGTTCTGAGGCAGGTTATTTGCTATAGACGGAGCTGAGCTAACTTTGGCACTGAGCACAGTGTCACTATTGCCATCAGCGATTATCAGGAACTTTCGCATGTGTCATTGGAAGACCTTATTCTTCAATCTATCTGTGATTTGAATACCTACAAAACTAATATTATTGTAATTTCTTTAATAAAAGACTATCCTGTATATATTTTCTATGCAACCCATGCATATTTGGTTATTATTTAAATTACGTGAAACGACTAAGCTTAAAAACGGAGTGAGTTGGACTTGTTGATGGTTTTAGACTCAGACGGTCTGAATCAGCTTGGTCTGAATAGCGTATGTTGCTGTTTTAGGGCATGCTGGCGTTATACAAAGGCATGGGCGCCCCCCTGGCCGGAGTGGCCCCCTTGTTTGCCATATACTTCTTCGGATGCTCGGTGGGCAAAAGACTGCAGCAGAAACATCCCGATGAAGTCCTGTCGTAAGTAGACCCTGTCGTTCTGGAATATTTTTAGTGGGGGGGGGGTATGGGGCTGGCCCCCATTTGGTTCGGAGCCCCCCATTTTGATCCCACCCGTTTCAGAAGGGGTGCCCCCCATGGCCCACATTTTTTGCCTAAGAATAGTGTTTTATCGTGATTTTGCTGCGCCCCCCCCCATTTTGGTGGGCGCTCCCTATCCATGGGGAGGACTTCCCTATCCCTATCCTAATGAGGATAACGATTTCTGTATTGGCTGCCTTGACAGTACTGTAGCTGGGTTACGGACCAAAACCACAGCTGTTTGTGGTCTATGGTGGGGATCGATCCGGAAGGGGCAAGCTCCCCCCCTGCTAAACTGAGACCCCATCTACATTATTATGATCAAAACGTGTCTGCGTGAATACAACATCCACCCCATGGGCCATGGTTCATACTCTTCCCATTATGTCCTCTTGTCATTGTTAAAAGTGTCATACTCTTCCCATTATGTATATACTCTTGTCATTGATTTGAACATACATGTAACGGGGTCAAAATTTTGGGGGGGCCTCTCCAGTCTCCGGCAAAATTTGGGGGACCCTCCCCCCCCAGATCGACCAAAAATACCCTAAATTTTGCAAAATATTCTAAAAATTCGCCAAAAAGTGCCATTTTTTCTAACTTTTACCCAAATTTTAAGGACCCTCCCCCCGATCCTCGGTTAGGGGGGGGGGGGGGGTCCCTCCCATCCCCACCTCATACATGTATGGATTTGAAGCTGTTTTATTGTTCACAAAGACAGTTATGTTGTTGCAGAGTGCCGCAGCATTTCAACGCGGGGGCCTTGGCAGGCGTGATGACGACTATCATCATGACCCCCGGCGAACGCATCAAGTGTCTGTTGCAAGTGCAGCAGTCGGGCGGGGCCGGAGGGGGCAAGGGACAGTACGCGGGCCCGGTGGACGTGGTGCGCCAGCTGTACAAGGAGGGGGGCATGCGCAGCATCTACCGGGGCACCTTTGCCACTCTGCTCAGGGGTAGGAAAGGTTACCAGCCCCCCCCTCTTAGTAGTGGAACTGTGACAGTAGGGGGGATGGGTTGGGACCACCCCAAGGGGCCGAGGGGCTGAGGGGAGGGCCCAGAAAATTTGGAAAAATTGGGTACCTTTGTCACTCTGCTTAGGTTTAGGGAACGTTACCACCCCCCCCCTTTAGTAGTGGAAGTGGAACTGAGACAGAGTAGGGAAGGGAGGTTAAGATTCCGGTGCATACATGTATGAAGGGGGGGGTGGGTTGAGGGCTGGGGGGAGGGTCCCGAAAATTTGGGCAAAATTTGGTAAAATTGCATTTTTATCGGATATTTTTTTAAAATTTTGCAAAATTTTGGGTATTTTTGGTAGTTCGGGTGGGGGGGGGGGGCGGAGGGCCCGCAAAATTTGGCCGGACAGGCCCCCAAAATTTTGACCCCGTTACATATATGTTCTGGTGTTATGAGGCCCCCTTTAAGACTGAAGCTGAGACAGTCAGAATGGGAAGGGGGTGAGATAGCTGTATATAGTGCTGGGAACATGCTGAGTAAATAACCCAAGGTTTTAATCAGAGTACCTTTCAGCAGATTAGAGTCAAAGTTAGTTGATAACGACCAATGGATGACCTTTACTCAATCGTCGTATTTCAAGACCAACAGAGGGATTTAGGAAGAAAAGGAAATATCGTCGTTTCTAAGCCGTTTTGTTTTTCAGACGTTCCCGCGTCCGGAATGTATCTTGCCACGTACGAAGCTCTCATGCGCGCCTTGACCCCCGAAACTGGAGAGTGAGTTTTCGTTTTTCAAGTGGTGCAACTATTTTTTGTCTGACTTTTACTCATGTATATGATAGACCCGGTCTTGCTCTTGAGGAAAACTTGCTGTGATGTTGTAGCCGTAACCAGCTGAGCCCAGTGAAGACGGTGGTGGCCGGAGGGATGGCCGGCATTGCCAACTGGGCCGTGGCCATTCCGCCCGATGTGCTCAAGTCACGCCTACAGACTGGTCAGTGTTAGTGGCCCTCACCACGAGTACATAATAGGAAAGAGTATGACACGTCGATGGTACCGACACGACAATTCCAATGGCACTGATGTATATAAAGTGGCAACAAGAGCACACGATAGGGAAGAGTCTGACACGTCGCTGGTAAAAGCAAGAGTAGGATGCTTCTGGTTTTATAGCGGCCCAATGGTACTGATGTATAGTGGCAGCAAGAGTACTTAAGAGCATACATGTACACGGGGTCTCGGTCTAGGGGAGGGCTTGTCCCGAAATTTTCGACATTTTAGGAGGGGCTTGTCCTGATATTTTGTCGCAAAAACGCGAAAATTTCCAATTTTTGCCTAAAAATGGGAAATTTTTGCGAAATTCCGATATTTTTAGTGATTTTTTCGTTTTTTGGTCATTTTTGATGCATTTTACGGCGATCTGAGGCGATTTTGGGGTTTCAGAGATGGGGGCTTGTCCCGACAGGTCAAATCTGAGGGAGGGCTTGTACCGGAATTTTAATTCTGGGGGGGGGGGCTTGCCCCCCCCAGACCCCCATGTACATCTGTGCTTAAGAGTGTATGACAGTAGTAGTTCAGCCTAGTTACGCAAGAGCATAATGTTCTGGCATTTTTTTCCCGGGGGGGGGGGGGGGGGGGCCCATTTTTTTGGGCGCCCCCCCCACTTTTCGGTGCTTCCCCCCACTTTTCGTCGCCCCCCCACTTTTTTGTACCTCCCCCCCACTTTTTTGTACCTCCCCCCCACTTTTTTGTACCTCCCTCCCACTTTTTTGTACCTCCCCCCCACTTTAGCTATTCCCTTAAAGTGTGTGGAACACTGGTAATTCCATTTTTCACGCACTGCGACCCGAACTACGGGTCATATGGACCGCAATTTCGCGTTCTGGAAGCTGTTCAGGTATGGAATTTCCCCGACGACCTTGGCAAGTCAGCAGGCTTGACTTACCTGGAGGAAACCACTGCGTCGGTTTATTTTTTTGCAACTGCTTCTGCACCAAGCCTCACATGCTGGTCAGTAATATAGCAATTATAGCATAACTAAATGACTACTAAATTAAACTCTTAAAGTTTGAAACTGATTTTGTACATGAAATTTGGTAGACGACTTACTGACAGTTTAAACCATTTTTCAATTAAAAAGTCCCTTTCAGAAAGTATTTTTTCGGCTACGTATATAACGCCAACGCTACGAATATTAAGCCAATGTTACTTAACAAAAATTACTTTTTTCACAAACTTAAAATAGTACATACAGACGTGTATAATACTAATCAATATTATGCATTTTTCTTTATTAGGTTAGTGCCCCCCCCACTTTCGTACGCCCCCCCCCCCCCACTTTCAAAACCCCAAAAAATGTCAGATGACTCTACTAATGTGATACATTTTTTTACATAGCACACACTTTATATATCTATGTTGTACAATAATATAGTAACATTGTTTAATATTATTGTGTCAAACTAAAAAAATGTGTTCTCAGTAAAGAGCACATGAAGATATTGTACTTTTTACTTTTATCTTAGTCTCTATTTCAGCGCCCGAGGGCAAATACCCGAACGGGATCCGGGACGTATTTTCTGAGCTGATCCGGACGGAGGGAATCCGATCGCTGTACAAGGGATTCGTGCCCGTCATGCTCAGGGCCTTCCCCGCCAATGCGGTCAGTGGAACTGGAAATGCTCTAGTCACACTTTGGCCCGAATCATCTTTTCCATACATATAATATTATGAGGGGGGATTGGGGAGATACCCCACCCAGAATCGAGGGGCCGGGGGGAGGGTACCCGAAATTAGGGCAAAATTTAATAAAAACGGCACTTTTTTTGGAAAATTTTACAAAATTTTACAAACTCTGGGTATTTTTGGTCGGTCCGGGAGGGAGAGTCCCCAAAATTTGGCCTGACAGGGCCCTCTCAAAATTTTGATCGCGTTACATCTTGTCCTCAAGGTGTGGCCGAGTGGTCACGTCGTTAGAGTTCTACTCTGAAGGTTGGAGGATCGAATCCCAGCTACTCGGTTATACGTAGTCTCCTTGAGCTAGAGATTAGGGCCACATTGACTACATGAACCGGGCTTTGAGGCCTGATGGTCGATCACGCCTCGTAAAGTAAACTAAAAGGAGTTCCCGTCTTACGTTATTCCAAAATTATGCAATGTATGGTGATTACTGATTGTTAATGGGTTGCCATTATTGTATGGTCTGAGATATGAGTGGTTGGACTGTTTTGCGAACCATTGATTATATTTTTATAATTTATAAAATTAAGTATTATTATTAATTTGTAGTATTGTATCTGTTTTTGTTTATGTTTCAGGCATGCTTTTTGGGTTATGAAGTCGCTATGAAAATCCTCAATAAAATTGGATTGTGATCAAGGGATCTGATTTAAAAAAAAATTTAGCAATTTTCGCATTTCATTTGCATTTGATGATAGTCAATTACTCAACTGTGCAAAGTGTTGTGTCAATTATTGTGGTTATTTTATAGTATTTATTTACTATTCTTTAGTGTTTAATATATCGACATTTTGCATACGGAATATTATTGTTTAAAAACAGCGCAATTTAACTTTTTCAATTCAACTTTCTACACTTGTTTATATAAGGCTTCAAATTTTCGTGTGTAAGCATTAAGTTTAGTAAACGGGTGTAAGTACTTATTTAGAGTAAGTTCTTGTTTTGTGCCTATAATTGCCGCGTATTATGTTACGACGGGACAGTTCCATACATTATCTAGTGTTGTAGATTTTAATTCCTTTCTATCTAATCTAAGTTGACAGAAAAAGTTGAAAAGTACTATAAAATGTTTACTGCTGGTGACGTTAACGTGTGTTTTGCTCACTGAAACATTTTTTGAAAAGGATTTTTTTTTCTTTGAATTTTTTGTCTTTATTTTGATTTTATTCTCATGCGAGGCATGCGTGTTTTCATATTTTTTGTTGCTGTTAATTCGTTTTGATAGGACATAATATTATTTTGCTAATTCCGTGTCTCAAAAAATAGCACATTTTTTATAATTTAGCTGATATGTT
Organism: Trissonchulus sp. WLG1_4; assembly: GCA_030248245.1. Classification (NCBI taxonomy): domain Eukaryota; kingdom Metazoa; phylum Nematoda; class Enoplea; order Enoplida; family Ironidae; genus Trissonchulus; species Trissonchulus sp. WLG1_4. Next base: position 6,011 of record JASANF010019341.1, on the reverse strand, counting down.
ACACGCTAGTGTTGTGTTTGTTAACAATTATTGTTAAATGTGGCGTTAGCTTATCTTATAATGATAATAGTTTTTCATACGAGAGTAATATTGTGTTAACTGTTGATTATGATAGTAAAATTTGCATTTTTATCTTCTTTGGGTAAGGAACGAAATATGACCGGTTGCTAAATAAATTCTAGCTGTCGTGGTTCACAATCGAATATCGTGTCCTTTTAGTATCTGAGTGTTGAGGTACAAAGACGTGTATTGGACTCCAATCATTTGATAATTTGTGCACAGGTTTTGCATCCGAAAATATACTTACGAAACTGCGATTATATGTAGTTCAGTTTAGTTCAGTTATAGTTCGATTCAGTTCCAAATTAGCTCCGTCAGCAAGCAAAATTTCGTTTAGAAATTGCGTAGGATTGTAGCTTGCCGATCTAGAAAATAGAATCAACCCTGTTGCTACTAAAAATTGTATAGACCGGGAATCATTTCATAATCATTACAAGTTTCAGGTGTTATATGTGTATACACTGTTTCGCTCGCAAGTCATCCACCTAGTTTGTCCTTGTTTTCCGTAAAGCAGTACAGAAAGGGATACATTACATCCAATATTCTGTGTCATTGTGGACTTACACACCAAAATGTGGCCATTGAGATGGTTCCTTTTTTGCTTTACAGGTGATCACTGATCACACTTTTTGCTTACGCACAAACGGATAGGTACCCCTATGGACAAGTATGAACTATTGTAGGCTTCAGCTAGAGTTCGCAACGGGTCGAGATTTCATAACCCGACCCGAGCGAATGTCTAATCCGACCCGACTTCTACTGAAGCTGCTATAGAAACACTTTAGATTTCCTTATCACTTTTTTGTTTCAAGTTTTTTTATATATTTCATATGTTTTGATAAGCTACAGTACAGATGTACATGGGGGGGTCTGGGGGGGGCAAGCCCCCTCCAGATTTGAGATTCCGCGACAAACCCCCCTCCTTGTTGCCGAAAAAAAAGTGCTCTTAAACTCAACAATCGCCTCAGATAGCTGTAAAATGCTTAAAAAATAAGCAAAAGGTAAAAAATCGCTAAAAACTCCGAATTTTGCAAATAATTTCCCCTTTTTACGCACAAATTGAAAATACTAGCGTTTTTGTCTGTTCAAGCCCCTAAAACGTCGAGACTAGCCCGCCTTAAATTTCAAAAAATCCGGGACAAGCCCGTCCCCAAGACCCCATGTACATGTATGAATTAAAGTAGCTAATTTTGGGCTAAAAAGCACTAAGAGCTCGGAAACACTGTTACGTCACTCTGCAGCGGGTACATTAGGTTGAAAATATCATCAAAGCAGAAAAATGTAATCTAAAACTTACTGATTATACCCAAAATTTTTGATCCGAATTGACCCGCACAACCAGCGGGTTGAAAAATCACATCCCGACCCGACCCGACCCGACCCGCGCCAACCCGACCCGATTGCGAACTCTAGCTTCAACCAAATCGATTCTACAGCAGAGATGCACGGGAACAATTAGCGAGGGGGTTGCCTGACTACCTGACCCCGGCGGGAGGGGTGTGGTTCCCTGGTTTTGTTTTTTCCAGCGACAGCACGAAAAAAGTAGCATCTTTTCGATTTTTAACTCATTTTATGGCATTTTTTGGCCGCAGCAGCAATATTTTCGCAATTTTTAGATTTTTACTCACTTCTTTGTGCTGTTTTGCGGCAATCAGTGGGAGTTTGGGTGGGGTGGGGGTGGGGGTGCCTGCTGTCTGAGGTGTGTGCATGCATATGTGTGTTATGTGCTTCTATGCTCTACAGTATTTAAACAAACCCTATACTCTATCTAATATCTATCCCTGCCATTGTAATCACTACCTAACTGAAAGGCGTGTGTTACCCGAGCCGGTTCTAATCCGCGGCAGTCTGTGTGGAAATGTGATAAGCCTTGTTCTAAGCCCTGATTACCTCAAATGAGGCCTGTTCCAATAGCCGTATTGAATTTCAGCTGGTACTTGCACACTCCACTTCCAGACATCTCAGACATACCTGAGTTTAGCATTAACGGTTATGTTTAGACTTTAGCGTCTGCTTTATTTCAGAGTAAATATTTGTGCTAGCCCTGTCAGTTTTTCTCCTAGAAAGTATGGAATTCGTTTTCAATTAGTTTTTACCGTCGATAATATGTGCTTAGAATCAATAGGTTCTGTTACCGCTGTCTGTTGCCTAAGTCCTAATTTTTCTACTATGCACTTAGCGTTTGCATCAGACTATTTCTTTGCATTCTAATTCCCCTAGGCTCAATTTAAGTATATATATCTACTATCTGCCCGCATACTGTGTTTTAGCGTGCGTCAGTCAGACTTATGACGTGCTAGTTTAAGAATTTAAGAAGTAGATAATAGCAGGTGATTTCACAATTACTTTTCTAGATGCATTGGCTTGTATGTGTAATCAGCGTAGGAACGAGATAAAGTTAGCTAGTTGCACCCAACTTTGTTTTAAGTTTTGGATTCTAAGACTTTCATTTTTTACGCCCAGGGCCCGATTTATCGAAATAAAATGTTCGTCGTTGAAAATGTTCATCGTTGAAAATTTTTGGAATGATCGAAACATTTTAAAAGACTATCATAACACTAAATTATATTACAAATGTTCGTCGTTGAAAATGTTCGTCGTTGAAAATGTTCGTCGTTGAAAGTTCGTCGTTGAAATGTTCGTCGTTGAAAAGTTCGTCGTTGAAATGTTCGTCGTTGAAAATTATTTCAACGACGAACATTTGTTTTTCAACGACGAACATTTGTCCTATATATAATTTAGTGTTATATTCGTCGTTCAAAATGTTGCGATCAAACCAAATTTTCAACGACGATCAAGTTCAACGACGAACATTTTCAACGACGAACAATTTGTTTCGGTAAATCGGGCCCAGAAGGTGTTCGAGCACTGGTTTCCGGCTTCCGCACAGATTCACTTCTTCCTTATGTTGGAGTATCTCCAAAACAAGAGTATTCCTAGACTGCTTAATGGAGGGGAGATCGAAATTTCCACCATTCTCAGAGGACTTCAAAAATAAATTTAGGCGAGTTTTGAGACCTAACTTCCGATCCCAAATCAAGACCATTTCATATTCATGTCATATTTTTAGTCGGAAAAGTTTACGACAAATTTACTTAAGCCTGGTTCATTGACTTGTCTGTTTTGTATGTCTTTAGGTTGTTTCGTTTTAGGTATGTCAATTTCGGAATTCGCGCACGCTAGATACGCTTACAAACAAAAACTGAGCTTATATAAATACCTAACGCAACGCAAGCTAGGTACATAGATAACGAGTTTAAATCGAAACTGTTCTGATTTTATTGGTGGGTTAACCACAAAAATCGATGATTGATTACAGGAAGATATTTTAAAATGTATATATACCTATAACTATTTTAAAAATCACATGGAGTACAATACGACCTTACGTAAAACAATTGCTTGCCAACCAGTTATTACTACAATGTTTGCAGTTTTTTCTGCCGTTAATTCCACAGACTGTAGTTTAAACTGCAATTCTTTTACATAATGTAACTTTTGGCACTAAATACGATTGTTGTTTATCTGACGCAATTTTTGTAATTTATCACTAATACTATTTCATCACTAATGTCTACTATTTCATTTGTCTTTCTGCTTTAAAGGATATATTGTTTCATACATACTTACCGCCGTGTGTCCGTTCAACCTCATAACCTAGTGAAAATCACCTAGATTCGCATCATATTACCTTATGCATGATTGATGGTGTCATTATTTCATTAGGCCCGGTTCCCACTACGCGAAAACAAATAATTATATTAAATTACCAATAAAACCAAAAAAGTAGTAAATTAGTTAGTAGTAGAACCTCAAGTATATAATAGTCCACATTGCTCAATAGGAAACGCATTCTATTTTAACTCTTTATTTTGGTTTTACTATTCGTAAAATAAGAGCATATTTCCTGTTTTTACGCGGCCCCTATATTCAGAATTTCTGAATCCTATGACGTATTTTTTTGGCTAGGTCAATATTCCAGTGTTAATTAACACTGGACGGGCAGGTAAGGGCAATCAGCTACCGTATTCTGTAGTGATTGAATGCCTGAAGAGCATAAAATTGGCGTGATGCATTTTCAAAAAGTGACTGCTGGAGTGGATTCCAACCACCAACCTTCCGATTAAGAGTCGGACGCTCTACCAACTGAGCTAAGCCGATTGCTGAGAAGACGCTGATGTAAAGCAGTGTCTACTGAAACGTAAATACTGTGAAGCGACTCAGCAGCAGGGTCGATTGCAAAACATGAAAAACTAAAGCTTTTACATAAACTGACATGAAATAGAATTCTACTTAGGAATTTTACAATATTCAACCAACGATCGTAGGCGCATACTTATGTTATTATTAGCTGTTGCCACCACAGCATGTCTTGAACAAGAACGATGATCAGTTTAACCATGCACCGGCCACTGTAGACAGACAGAACTGGACAGAAACAAGAGCTAGCCCTTCATACAAAAAACAAGCATCTTTTTACGCGGCGGCCTCAGCCGCCGCGTATATACTATATTGCAATCGTCATCTATGATTGCATGTACTTCTTCTGTAAACCTGGAGGCAGGTCTTCGAAAAGCACTGTTTGTGTGGGTGTGTGTAGCATTCTGTGCACGGCGCTATATATTATATATGCTATGCATTACGTACTTCGCGATATAAGACGGAGACGGTTGATTTGCAAGACCGTTTGTGCGAGCGTGTGTCAGATCATACATGACATGTACGTCCACCAGAAAGTAATATTATTGAACAGTGTTGCGACGAAACCTGTTGGGTTTAAATTAGTTATCAGCGTGTTGAAAGCCAAGATAATTCAGACTTGACATTGGCGTTGCCAAGTAATGTGGATCGGATCTATGGATCAGATCGGATCTCTGAAATTACCGTAGCGAATTGCCGGATTGTAGCGACTTTAAAATTTTAGATCGGTGTTTCGAATCGGTAGTAGTAATCAGTAAGTTTTGGCTCTAGACCAAAAAATTTAGTAATTTGACAAAATTTAGCGTATTTTCAGATTCTTTTCGAGCTATCAGTTAAATGCACAAACCTACCTACTTACTCTATCGAAATATCATATTTCGATAGTGGTAGAAGAATACAGTTGAAAACGTAAGTGAAGGGGAGGTTTCTCATCAGTCGCGTGATGACACGTGCTGATCTGTTAGGTAGTTGGTTCAGTCGCAGTCAGTTATAATGTAAGTTAGCCGCAATAAGGTTTCTTTTTTGGACCAAACAGGCACCTCATTTTCACCAAGTTGTATGACTTTACGATCGAGCCCCTGAAAGAGCAGTCGCAGTAGTGGCCCAAATGTTTAAAGACATTTCCATTTTCCAATTGTATCGAAATTTTTGGTCATGAGAGTTTAGACCTAGTTCTTTATCGCAAATTTGCTCATTAAATCTGTTTTAACAGTATATTTATTTTAATAAGTTATACTTAACAATATTTCTACAAAAAATTACAGTTTTAGCTTTCATTAAGCTTATGCAGTTTTGAATCGGATCAACATCAAATTGATCGAATCAATCAAGCATCCGGATCGGATCGGAATCAAAATTTCGGACCGATGCAATCCGATCCACATTGCACATCACTGTTGCTAACCATTGTGGTACGGTTTTGGATGTCACTGAGCTTCATGACATCAGATACGGCGTCAGAGGCTTCAGACACTAAAGTTGGCACGCGATTTCTACCGCGCATATTGTACATCGTTAATAGGGTCCCTTAATAATATTGTCGTGATTTTGCCACCAGGATTGACACAAAATAATCGCGATTGCGGTGCCCGCAGAGGCAAATTTAGACTAATTATTTAGACTGTAGCTGCATAAGGCAAATTGCCCTATGTTTTTCTGATATGGCAACATGTTTAACCGTTAGCGCTAACATTGGTGGCTAGTACTTAGTTGCTAGAAATTGATATTAAGACTGACAGTTGTCCTGTTTA